>RJWM01007288.1:0-79213 GCA_004363535.1 Dasyprocta punctata | reverse complement strand
GCTGCGCGCGGGAGCTGCAGCCCCGCTACGGAGATGCTTGGAGTTTCTTGTAACCCAATAACTTGACTCGGTACACGCTGGGTTGTGGGTCTGTCAAACAACATGCCTGTGCTTCCCGGGCCATCCAAGGAACCCGGCATTTTTGAAGGAAAGGCAGGGCAGGAGGCAAGAAAATGAGGGAAGGAGAAGAGGGCCTGGCAGGAGTACTGCCTGCCACTTTCAGGGTTCATTCTCAGCAGTGCTGCATTCTGGCGTCGCTGCCTCGCGGCTTAGACGAGGCTGTGCCTGGGCCAGAACGCTCATCCCTTAGCTGTGGTGGAGGGAAGGGAGATAGGACAGCTGCAAGCATCCGGCAGACCAGTCAGGATTCTAAGGAATGAAAACCCGAGTTTTAGGCAAAACACGAATCAGCTTCTATTTCCCCTGTCTTCTACTGACATTCAGTGGCCTATTCAAATAATCTTAGGTTTTGCCTTTCAGTAAGATTCAAACATCCTCTGGTGCTGTGATTCTCCGTTTCGAGGCAGCCAATTTCGCCATTCTAATTGTACATCAGATGCTCGCCCCGAAATAATAATTTAAAAAGTAACAAGCACTTTTGGCATATTTTTGGAAATATGGGTCAACTGCTTCTTTACATGTTCTTGACTTTCTAAAAATGCCAAATAAATCTATTTCTTTGCCAATGAGTTTGGCGAATTTTTTGCCTTTTAATGCATTATTAATTTTCTTTCTCACCGCCCCCCGAATCCCATCCTGTAACTTTCAAGGTTTGGCAGGAGGTTTAATATTTTCATAAGATAGTATCAAAGGGCCAGTTCATAACCTTTGAAAGATGAGATAATGCTGTAAAAGCACTTTGTAAATTGCAAGGTATCTTGCAAATGCTAATTATTACTATAATTATTTTTATACAAGAAGTCATTTTCAACCCACACTGATCTCCTGAGTCTTTAAATTTCTACCACATGCGTCCTCATTCCCATATATCTTTGACAACCTGAACACACAAAAAATCATTATGAAAATAGTGAGATGTGCTCATGAGTGACAATTAACACAAGCAATTAACACTGCTTCTTGGTAATTTGTATGCCTTAAATTCTGTTAATTTCCAATTGTTCCAAATTGTTAAGGCTCCTAAGTCTTCCGAGGACATACCTGAGGCTGGGGACTTCTAAAGTAAAGAGGTTGACTGCAGTTTTGCAGGCTAGAAGTCCAAGATCAGGTATCCCATTGGTTTGGCCCAGTGAGGGGCTAATGGCGGATGGCATCATGGCAGGAACACGTGTGGGAAGAAGAGATCTCAACACCAAGCACGAAGCCTGAGAGCTACTTGGAAGTCAAACTCACTCCTAGAAAAACTCCTGAGAGAAGGAAGTCAGTGTTTCACGAGAAATACCTTAATCTCTTCTGAGGGTAGAGCTCTCCATGGCTGATGACCTCCCCCCAGGCCCTGCTTCCTAAGATTCCATCACTCACTGCAGACCAAGCCTCCAGCACACGAACACTTTGGGGACAATTCAAACTATATTCAAACCACAGCATCTCCCCAATGAAGAATGTGTTTCTTCAGCCAGGCATGGTGACACACCTCCAATCCCAGCATTTAACGGGCTGAGGCAGGAGGATTGTGAGTTTGAGGTCAACGTGTCCTATATATCTCGTTGAAGCCAGCCTAGGCAATATAGCAAGACTCAATCTTGAAATAACAAAACCAAAACATTTTAAAAATATAGAAAGGAATATGCCTCTTGGCAGATATGTCTAGTCATTGGACTGGATGTAGATTAGGAAGCAGCAAGTACTAACTCCTGAATTATACAGGACTCTTCCTAATGAGAAGCAATTCCAAGTGAAAATTCTCTATTAAAAATTCACAAAACTTGGGCTTAGGTTGTAACTCAGTGGCAGAAGATTTGCTACCATGCGTGTGGCTCTGGGTTTATCCTCAGTACCACAAACACACACGCATGCACACGTGCACACACACAATTTGAATGTTTTGTTTGAAAATAGACCCCAGGGTTAGGTGGTCAAGTCTTGTCATGTGTACGTGTGTGTCTGCATGTGTGTGTCAAAGTGATTTAAGCCTGGGTATCTTGAAGTATGTTGACTCACATCAAGGGGAAGAGGACCAGCTCATCTGGACTCCTTTTACAGAGGAATAACATGAAGCACCTATAGCACGACAAGTGACCCACATCACACACTGCTGTATAAGGGGAATTTTGGGAATGAATAAGAAATCAATTCAGTCTTGAAGAAGGTGAAGTCACAAAATAACTTCAGAATAATGTAAGATCCCCAATAAGGACATGTTCAAAGTGTTATGGGAATACACAGCAAAATATAGCTCGGATTCCTAATTCCTCCCACACATGGACCTGGCCTAGATTTCCAGTCTAGATCTATGACAAAAGTCAGAGATCTGCAGTCATTGCCAGCATGAATGCTCACAGCTGATTGCTGCGTTACGCAAAGTGACTATCATGTTAGGAAGCTTTTTTTGTACCTAAATAAAAAGGAATGAGGAACAACAAAAGGGAAATGGCATTTACTAAGAACCTATGCATACCACAAACTCTTCTTGAGCTGTGTAAAGACCTCCGGCGCGTCACAACACTCCAGTGATTGTGTTATCATCTCCTCTTTAGGAATGAGGGAACTGAGGAGGGGAGAGAAGAAATCCCGGAAAGGCTGGATGGCCAGTGGCAGGTCAAGGATTCACACCCAGTACTGTTTGCCTTCAAAATTTATTACCTTTTAGTCAACTTGATTAGTTTTAAAGTATTGATGATAGTGACCCATTATGACATCTAGGCTCACTTCATACTAAATGTGCGTCAAAACTTCTTAATCTTAGGCAAATATAATAACCAACTGGGTCTAAGGTGTCAGAGGATGCCTGGATCTACAGATGGACACTACGTGATCCCAGGTGTGGAAATTAAAGGGCCAGTGAACCAACAGAGCCAAGGCCCAGTTCAGTACGCACTGATTTATGTGGGACACTTGAGTTTTATCTTCAAAATGTAATGGCACAACCCTGCTTCTTTTTTGCAAAATGCATTCTGCAGGACAAAACTCTTAGTTCTTCACTATAACTCATCTTAGCAAGTATTAGAGAAAGAATCATCTAATCTTTGTATAGATTCCATTAGGTAGAGTGATCCTTAGCCCTAACCTACCTAAAAGAATATGATGTTAAAAAGTTTCATTATGAAAATTTTCATTGACAGATTACTTCAGGAGTAGGAGTGTTATGATTGGTACATTGTGTCAACTTGAGAAGTTTAAAAGTTTAACTGAGTAACTCAGCAGGGAGCTAGGGTCCTTACTTTGTAAACATCCTCATCTTGTGCAAGAGGAGGGCAAGGAGATTTTGTGAGTGTTACACCCACAGGCTGGAGGAGGGGGGAATGGCTTGTGTACAATATAAGGGAGGAAAAGAGGATTGCTCTTTCCCCTTCTTGTTACTTTTGCTGTCTCCTGCCATCTGGAAGTGTTGCCCCTGTGCCATGCCACTCTGCCTTCATGTCTTGGTTACTTTTCTCTCATTGCTGGGCCAAAATACCCAACACTCAAATGAAACAAGGAAAGGTTTATTTAGCTCAGTGTTTGTGGAGGTTTCAGTCTATAATCAGCTGTCTCCAAGTTAGGGTGGCATGGCATAGGGGCAACACTTCAAGGCTGCAACCAGCAAAATCAGCCAGAGCAAAATGGGGAAGAGCAAGCCTCTTCCCATCCCTTATATTATATGCAGGTCACCCCTTAACGCCTCAGAGCAGATGTAGCACTCACAAAATCTCTGTACCCTCCTCTTGCACAGGATAAGGATAATTACAAAGTAAGGGACCTGGCTCCCTGCTGAGTCTCTTAGTGAAACTTCTAAACTTCTCAAGTTGACACAATGTATCAACCATAACACTTGGATCCAGTTGATTACAGACCAAAACATGGACAAACCGAGCTAAATAAACCTTTCCTTTCTTAATTTTGGGTGTTGGCTGTTTTGTGTCAGCAAAGAGAGAAAAGTAACCAAGACAGGGAGTGTAGATAAAAGCAAGCTAGGTTTTAATTATCAATTTTATCACAGCTCAAAGTAAGGCTGGAAACTTGTCTCTTATTTATGAAAACTCAGGAAATTAAAATTTTGTTGTGAGAATATTTCAACCACTTAGCAACGTATCAGGGATATGATATAAAAACTTCTAACACAATTTAAAATTGTTAATTTTTGTTTCCTTCTTTCATGTAATCCACTAGAAATATTACACATACAAAAGTACTTGTTATACTCTACTGTTCATAGAATAATTCTACAAATTTTATTCCCACAAATTTCAAATAACTCCAATCTTCTGTGACAGGGAGAGGTGAGGACAGTTTGTGATCATTAGTGTTGTCTCAGCTTGGCAGATGGGAAAAAAGGAAATGTGACACATTCACTCATTTTTTAAAGATTGCCCTGGGAATTCTACAAGAAATGAGAATAATAACACTATGCTTTGACCGTCTTTCAGGTCCTTGTTTTTGTTATAAAAAGTTAATTTTGGTCAATGGCCATTCTCTGACCATGGTAAGCTGTGGAAACCCATCCAGGTCTTTGCACAACAGAGGTTCTGGGTATTAATACAGAGATTCTGACTCACAGTCATCCTGCTTTGGTAAGGCATTATATATTTTATCTGGTTTTGTCTAATTTATAACTTTGTCTTTTAGTTGCAAAAAATGCAATTGTGTAGTTTTTCTAGGTATATCTTCTTCAATTTAATAATAGAGACATCTTCTTTACCAAGTCCATGTAGTATATATTCACTTTTGCGGCATTCTCATTTGCTCATGCAACTGATTGACCCTTTCTTTAGAACTGGAACATTTAGGACTGCCCAAAGTGCTGATATATTCTTTCAAAATAATATGAATAAGATGGGAAATGGAAAGTTTACTGAAAGTCAATACTGTGCCTCAATCTGGGTCTTTGGCACAGGAAGGAAATAATAAAAACCCCGCATCAGTGATCCAGTGCCTACATCTGTCTAAAGACTGAAACTCCACTAAAGCTGTTCTCCATTATGCAAATACCCTACATCCCATGACAAGGCAAAGGTGTGGACGGGAGTCTGCATAACTGAGGAATGTCAGAATGATTTCTCTTTCCTTCAGCAACTAACACCTAGCATGCAGTGCACATGAAGCTAGTCTCTCAGCAATTTGCTCCAGCAAGTGACAAGTCTGTGTCTTAATCTGTTTCTACCTGTACAGCTCTAATGCTCACACTGAATGTAGTTGAAAAATCTATTTGTTAAATGTTCTTGACCAAGAAATGCAAAATTATTTACAAGCTTTATTGCCCTAGGAAGAATAGAAAAAAAAATGGCAAAACAAATTTTAGATACAGTTAAAAGTTTAGGGAGAAACTGACCTGTCTCTTATTCTTCATTTTCTTTTATTCTTTTATACTCCTATCCTTTTATTTTCATACCCTTTATTCTTCACAAAATAAAACTCCAGTATTTTATTAATTAAAGGAATCCAGCACTTTGACATAGAGTAATGTAATTTCTCTGTTCACTCATATTTAGAGTATTGCTGCTTGAGTTACTTTTAAATTGCCTTTTATTCCAATTAATTGCAACTATTTTGTGTGTTATTTTGTTAGGCAGAAAATAAATCTCTGGTTATAATTATAAGACTTCATTCAGAGAAACCAACAAAAAGCTTGTTTTATTTTACTTTAGTTTACAGCATCTTCATTGCCACAACAGCAATAAAAAGTGCCAAATGCTATTATCTCTGGATTATAGTAACTATCATTCAAATAATGTGCTTATATTTATAATAAAATCATAAATAATTTTGGATAATTCTATCTACTCAAGCATATTCCTACAGGAATAATTTAAAAGTCATAAAAAAAACCAGAAACACAATACTTATCTATACTAACAACCAATTTAGTACACATTTTAATGTGGTTAATAACAACCATATTCTAATAAATGTCATGTATTGTGACAAAAACCAAAATATTGTCCATTACAATAGTTTTGAATGTTTCTGGACAAAACTGTCTGCACACTGACTTGGCTGCCTTCTATGAGAGAATCCTACTGATACACACATGTGCACACACACACACACACACACACACACACACTAAAAAGGTAAAAGAAATTAATTCAAAAGTTAGACAATAAAATGTGACGACTGTGATTCCTGAGAGGATCCTTAAAAAAAAAATAGATGTATGCTACCATGGTTCCAACTTCAGTTTTCCACCTGGGGGCAATTTTTGGGGCACAAATAAGAGAGAGGAAGTTCTGGCAGTTTTGACATGACAGACAGTAGAGTTCAGCTGATCTGGAAATGTTTAGGTGACAGACCTTAGAGATCAGCTAGAACTTATAGAGTGGAATACTGAAGAGGAGGTAACAGCACAAAGAATGAACTCTGGAGATCTGCAGAGGCATCTCCCCAAGGTTTGGAAGGATACTGGTATACCCAGGAATGAGAAGGAACTCTGTAAGGCTGGAAAACATTTGAAATCAGTAAACCGGTTACTTCCTGAAGCTCATAGTAGGCTAGGATTAGTTTGTGTTCCGATTAGCCAGGGTGAAGAGATCTCATGAAATGTGGGTCATTTGATGGAATCTCCAGAACAGTGATAGGTCAGTATTAGATCCAGAATAATGATTGCTCTGGGATTCTCAGAAAAAGAAAAGAAATAATAAAGAGTAAGCAGAAATCATTGAAATTGAAAGCAGATAATTTAGAAGATCAAAAGTTGGTTCTTTGAAGAGATCGATAAAATTGATTAATCTCTGATAACATTAGAAACAAAAAGGTCACAGGAATAAACACCAGCATTCAAAAATCAATTGTTTTTACATACACTAGCAATGAACATTTAGTAATTAAAATAAAACATTACTATTTATAGCATGATTGAAAATAAGAAATACTTAGATTTAATAAAACATATGTAGAAAAACTTTTACTGAAACCTACAAAACATAACCAAGAGAAATTTAGAAAGCTTTAAATAAAGAAGATATACTATGTTCATAGATTTGAAGATTGCTATGCTGTCAATTTTTCCTGAATTAAATGATCAACTTAACACAAAATCAGTCACAATTTCAGTAGGCTTTTGTGTTTTGTTTTTAAAAAATGCCAGGTTGATTCTAAAAATTATATGCTAAATAAAAGAGCCAAAATGATTTTGAAAAAGAAGGGTAATGTGGAAGGGTTTACATTACCTGACTTAAGACTTACTATGAAACAGAAATAATCAAGACAGCATATACTGATTTAAGGATGGACATAGAGACTACTGGAAATCAGTGAAAGGCTTCAAAAGTAGGTCCATAAATACATGATCAGATGATTTAGTTTAGTAAAAGTACCAAACTGAGTCATGGGAAAAGATAATCTTTTTCAACTAATAGTACAGGGGAATTGGATAACCACATGGAAAAAAAATCCTTGATCTTTACCTTACACTTAAAGAAATACAAACTCTACATGTACCAGGGACCATACACTTAAATGTAAGAGTAAAATTATAAGACTTGGAGGAGTTCGTGTATGTCTTTTTCCTAGGATCAACTCTTAACAACTGAATTGACTCTACCCAAAAGAGTATCTATGATTGGGTGTAAATATTGCCTATAAAAAGATGCTAACCAGATAAGTCTTTAGGGAAGTACAAGTTTAAAACTATGTTGAAATCTTTTTTATCATTAAAATAAAAAACTCTGACCATATCAATTGTTAGGGTATGGAGCAATTAGGATTCTCACGGAACAATGGATGTAATGTAATATGATTCAACTAATTTGAAAAGACTTCAGTAGTTTTTTTTTTAATTTAATATATTCTTAACAACTTTATTGTGCTCCAAAGCATTCCTCAAGTAAAATAAACATATTTGTACAAAAACTTGTAAGAGAATCTCAGTATCATTGTTTCTGCTTTCTAGATCATTGTACAAAAGACTAAACTATAGTGACAAAGACTAACTCAGGGCTTATTAGAGTCTGGGGATAGGGTGAGAATGGTTGCTGTTAACCACATGGTACCTAAGATAATGTGCAACTTTGCAAAGAGATGAAAAAAACCAAAATGATACACTGGCAAATGTTTTCAACATAACCAATAGAGTATTACCATCTCTAATAAAACAATTCTACAAATCAAAAAGAAAATAAAAAATAACCAAATTGAAAATTCAGTGGATTTTTTCAGAATATATAGAAGTGACAGAATTGGTAACAGAAGCTGAGTAGTCAAAAATTTTGGTATCATTTAAAATTCTCTAATAAAGCAAGTAATCAGAACCATGTGTCTCTGAAAATGAGATGTTTGCCATTACAGAGAGGTGAGAGGAAAGTGACCCTTCTGTCATCAAGGAGGAAATTCTGTTCATGGAATCATTACCAGCTTTGAGAATGTATCTACCCCATAGTGGCATGATGGTTGGGACGACTTATCATAAAGTGCTTTGGATATGATGATAATAACATCTGTTATCATGGTATTACGAAAAACTTATTTAATATTAGGTAATTATTAGTATGAATGAATGCTGTTTAAAAAATGAAAATATTTTAACTCAATAATGGTAGGTTATTATTGCATGATTATATTAGAATATATTAAATACATAGTTTGGATATAGAATGCCCCCCAAAAGCCAAGTGTTAGAGGCTTGACACCCAGCGTGATGAAACCTTTGAGAAATCTTTGGGTTTGGGGGCTTACCTTTAAGGGGACTGTGGGACCTAGCTCTCCCATGCTTTCTTATTCCTTGGCTTGTGATGTATGTGATTAAGCTTCTTCATGTGCTTACACCTTGATGTAGCACTGCAGACCTAAAGCAGTGGTGTTGACCAGTCCTGTACTAGAACCTTCAAAACTGTGAGCCAAAACAAAACTTTTTCTCTTTGTAAGTTGATTTCCTCATGCACTTTATTATAGTAATGGAAAGTTGACCTACAACCGTGGAATTAAACAAACATTATTTGCATTTTTGAAATTTTTTATTTACATGGAAAAATAACATTGGTATGTACTGTAATATTTCAATTGGAAACTGAAACAAATCCTTTAAAGGAAATGCAAGTATTTTTGCCTTTGGAATTTCAAGCATACTGAGTTGCTCACATCTGGCACCAAAATTAGTTTGTCAATGATGCAAGAACTTTGAAAAGTGAAATATTCAAAGAAAAACAAAGGATAAATGGTATCAGGATATGGAACAGGCAATTTTGCCATTTAAGTGTAAAATATGATTATTTAAATGTAGATCTCTTTCTTATCTAGCTACATTTTAGGAAATGTTTAGCATTTCTTAGGAAGATTACGTGCTCTGAAATCAGTTGGAAAATTAGAGATCTTTAGCAACAGTTATTTCCTTTAGTTTTATAAATCCACTTTATCTTTTCTCTATCTTAATGATGTCATTTATTTTTTATTATCATAAGCAATGGCTGAATTATAATTAAGTAGAACTCACTTTTTAAAAACATATAATCAGAAGGAAAAACATCGCTCATAATATTTTGATGTTTTTGTAGCCTAGTCATTAAATCCCCTGTAACATACACCTATTAAAAGCCCTTAATCAATTGTGATTATAATTGTTATGAAAGAGTTTCTGGTTCAAATACTGAATCATCTGCAAAGAGCTATTGCTGCCTTTGCTTTCTTTCACTACTGAATAAACAAGAAAAATGAAATTTAGATCTTTGCAGCTGAAGTAATACAGTCAATTAATTTAATACGATTTAACATTCTTAGTAAAAACTGAAATTGCTCTCTGAAGCCTGTTGGCACCTGGGCTCATCCCATTTTTCCAATCTTTTCTCATTCCAAGCACATACAGGGATCCAGCTGGCTGGACTGTGTGATTGCATCACAGACCCTTGTGTATTCCCACTTTTCTGACTTGGGCAACAACATTTTCCTTGCCTAGAAATGCTTCAGATTTTTCTTTCCAGTTTTTTCCAGGTTTTCTTTTTTCTGTTGTCCTCTCTGGGTGACTGTGGCCCAGGTAACCTCTCCCTCAGCTGAAAGCGAGTATCTTGATAATCTTACTGTTTAATTATTTCTGCTTATCTTGTTCGGCAGCCTTTTAGGACAGGCTCTCCAAGTCTAGAAAAGAGGAAATCCTGAAACGACTAAAGAGGACAGGCAGGAAACTGGCCCATAGCAACGTCGCTTGTTCTCTACTGGTTTTCAGCTTTCTAGTGGAGGGAATAGAAGTGAGAGGGAAACAAAAGTGATAGGCTAACATTTGGCTGGACTTGGATTGACCTGGAGTAGCGATCAGAGGCTCCAGGGAGGGGAAGCTAAAGATGGTGACTTTACTAAAGTACATCTTGTGCCACGCATATCAGTTTCTAGGCAGCGTCTTTGTGGTGTCACTTAGGCTGTTTCTAGGATTACAGAATTGCAAATTAGCTGATGTTTATGCCAGGTTCCCCATTCTTCTTTTACAGCTTCCTTCTTGTGACCTCTTCCTTTCTCCGCCACCCTCAGTACTTCTGCCGTCTCGCTGACACCACAGGTCTACTGCTGTTTTACCCCTAAATCCTCATCTCAGAGACAGCAGAATTGTTGTCATATTGATTTCAGTAATATTCTCCCTGCTTTTCCAAGATGTGATTGAAGTTCGGTCCTGTCAGAGGACAGGATGCGTTGCTCTGTAGATAAATTTATATAGAAAACAAGGACCTGGTCTCAATAAATACCTACTCATTGAATGTGAGTGATGAAATGGTGTTATGGTCAGCTTTTCATAGCATCTGTCCTTTTGTACCCCTCCCCATGGCATTATGAGTAATTATCATTATTTTAGAAAGTGCTGTCTTTGGGAGACTGAATAATGAACAGGTTGGCTAAAGACAAATGCTATGTATACGACACATAAGGTGCCTTTGATTCTTTTGCTTATTGAATAAACCTTTCATATTTATGTATGTTTTCTCTCTCCTTGATTATAAGCTCTCTGTGGGTAGTATCTTAAATAATTGTGTAAGTCTACTGTATGGAAAAAATGAATATATATATTCATAGTCATATATATATATACATATATATATATATCATATATAATAAAATATGACCTTTTGGTAGCCATACAGGGTCACAATACTTTGTCTAAGTTTTAGGATTTTTTATGCAGTAAACCTTCTGAAGTACAAATCGAGATCTGTATATAGGAGAGAAAGGATAACTGGGAAATAGTCATTGACATCAATCAGTAATCTTGAAACTTTTGTGCTAAGAAGCATTGGACAGCTTAACATTTGTGATTCCTGAGCCTAAGAAATTCAGACTCAGCAGTGCTGAAGACTTCCAGTAATCTTAACTTTTAAACAAGTATTCTAGAAAATTAGGAGACATGCTTTAACAAACATTGTACTCACCACTATGCCTTGATTCTCAATTAAAGATGCCATTTTTTCTTTCAAATAATGATTTTTTGTGTTTTATGGGTAAGAAATCAGAAGACAAGTCAGACATGAATTATTATTATATAATAGAGAAAATAAGTTCTAATAATGCTGTTTCCCTGAAAATAAGACAGCCAGAAAACAAGTTCTAGTATGATTAATAAACAGTATACAGTAAAACTCAGTGAGTTTTACTCCACAAGACACCACAGAGCTCATGTTCAGGGAATGTCTCTTGTAAATCATACTGCAGCTTGTTGCCCAGGTGGGTCTCCTTTTCACACAAACGTGGTAATCCAGGGCACAATGGGATAACTATCTTAAGAGAAGTTCAGGTATAATATTTAAGATTTCAGGAAAAATACTGAGTTTTTAATAGTGGAGACCCTGAAAGACTTCAAAGAGGAGGCAAATGTGGAAATTTGGAGATGGTATATCATAAAATTTTAGGGCACGGTAATGGTACCATCTAAGATAGGTAGAAAGTCTAGGATATGAAGAGCATGGAGAGCTCTGTGATGGAGTCTGTGGGGCGCAGCTGGAAGTGAGGCAGAAAGCCTGGCTCAGTAGCTGAGGCAAGAGACTCCCGGGATGCACCTTCAGGTGTGTGGGAGTCCCATGAGGAGCTGTAATGATGCAGAGGAAAGGAAAACTTGAATACCAATGTCATGCAGCTCACTTAAGGCTTAGGATACCTTCAGTGAGATAAAGTAAGCATTGTTTCATAATTATATTATGAATGATATCAACAAGGACTATGACATTAATATGTAACATTATTTCTATGTGCTCCATGATATTTACTATTGAGCCAAATAAGACTCTTACATTGGAAGATAAGGAACAATGTTATATCCATGCAAATAAAAGCCAACAGACTTTAGTATTTCTAAAATATAATTTTAAAGAATTTATCAGATATTCATATGTAGTACCATGTGCATCACTTACATGGACACTAAAAGAAATAAATAAGTTAAATATGAGTCCATCACAAAAATATTATGAGACATTGCCTCATACTCCTTCCTTTTAAGAACAAAGCAAAACCTGAAACTCCTAAGGGTTAAGTAATTTCACTAAAGACAACAAAGCAAGGTAAGCTAAAGTCATGGGAAATGGCATAGAAAGAGCAAGAGGCAGAAACCTCCACAGATGGAGCCAAGATTTTCCAGATGTTGAATTCTTTCTATGGATCAGTGCCATTAGTTAGGTTCTACCAGGAAATAAACAAAAGTAGGCATCTTGGTAAGTTCTGTTTGTGATCAAACTAAACTCACTTTTATGAAATTTTATACCTTGTTTTGTTCGGGAAAATGTCTGAATCTCTGGGATCAGAAGTTATGCCTTGAACACTGGCTTCTATTCGGGAGGGGCATGCTTCTGGAATGCCAGAAGGCATCTGCATGACTGGTAGAACATTTCTACGCAGAAAGGCGTTTTGAACCTGTCTATATCTCTTTACAGAAAGGCCAGGGTGCTCCCTGTATGTCAGGGTGAGGGCTCTCTGCTCTCTTTCTGGTCTGTTGTCAGGGAATATCTGGGAGAATGGCTCCTAATTAGGTGCAGAATGATGAGTCCCATCTCTGAGCCAGGGGTCACAAATCAGACGAATTTTTTAAATGCCCTAAAGTTTAGTTGTCAAAAATATTACAAAATAATGAAAATTTCACTGCAATACTAAGTCAGCTCCCTGCTCTCCTAAAATTGCAAAATAAGAGGCATCTCATTTCCTCTGCTGTGTCACCTGGATGACCTTTGTTTTGCATGGGTCTAAGTTTCTGTATTCATCATCGTGGCTGGAAGGGAGTCAGCAGCAGTCTTAGAGAATAATTACTCTTTAAAAAAGATCATGTAGGTACCCCCATATCCTATATACATATGTGAATTCTTTAAATTAAAAGAAACCACTGTCATGTTATATGAGTAAGTCTAACCAAATTCAGTTTTTTTCTCTTGAAGATTTTTTTTATTTTTAAAAATGTGTTAACTATCTTGTTATGTTTTGCTTATTTATTTATATTCATACTCAAATGTATTGATTTATATGCTCATTTGTTTATATTCTTCCCTATTTTGGGCTTATAATTTTAGCCATTATTATTTAATATCTTGCTTAGTAAGGGATTATGAACATAGTCCATTGGAAATAGTAAATTATTGAGGGTAGTTGCATTTGCCCCAATAAGTTACAAGGAAAATTGAAAACCTAATAGCATATTTGGATAAAATTAACTGATTTTAAAAGTGGTGTAACTTACTCAGTCAAGAAGAACAGAAAGTCCAGGTACCTTATAAATACCAGATGTGATGGGAATCATTTGGATGACTGCAGCTGAAGGAAATGGGCTAGAAAAAATTTCTTTGAGCTGCAATGTAATTATGAATGAACATATTGATTCTGGAGACACAGAGAGTGACAGAGAGAGAGAGAGACAGAGACAGAGACAGAGTGAGAGAGACAGAGAGACAGAAAGACAGAGACAGAGACAGAGAGGTAGATTGACTGACGTTGAGTTGCTCACTGATGATCCAACACATTCTCTGGCCTTGAGTCAGTTGCCCCCCACTCTCCTGCCAACCTGGGCCCAGCTGGCTTTAGGAAGTCATGTAGATAAGATGAGCCATGACATTTGTTCACGTCAGCGGGGGAATGCATTGTCAATTAGAACATTTGTAGGAGGCTTAACCCAAACAGTGGTGCTCAAGCTAATCTTTGTAGAAAAACTGTGTTTTGGAAAAAAAGATTATTTTCAGAAGACTGTTTTTGAGAAAGTAAACTTCAGAGGCAAAGGCATAAGGAGAGGAAGATGTCACTTGTGTAAAGTATATGAAAATTATAGTTTCTCTAATTTTGGTCGTACTTTTATTACTATACCTGGAGGCGGGACAAATGGTGAGGTGCGACGTGCAGAAGTGGGGGAAACACTGCAGAGCAAGACGGAGTCCTGTGCTGCCGAGCGCAGCGAGAATTTTAAAAAGTAACATAGAGGAAATACTTAGCACTCTTCTCAAATCTGGGTAGTGAGAATAAAATACAGCTCACAGTAATATATTTGGCAGTTTTTATGTTTTGAGAGCTTGAAAAATTCCAAAGGTGAGAAGTAAAACAAATGACTTTTGCCTAAGAAGAAATTACCTTTGCCTAAGAAGAAAGATAAAATCATTTGTTTCATGCCCAAATCTTGTAACCTAAACAACTGCTTTTAAGATAACAATATGCAATATATTAACTGGTGTTAATTTCCTACTTTTTTGGGAAATTCTGTATCTTTTTTACCTTTTTTATGTTTTTAAAATAAAAAAGTTGACAGTGAAGTAAATGTATTTTATTTCCATGAATCTTCTGCAGGTTTTACATTAAAAGTGTATTAAATACGTTGCTTTAACTCCATATATTATAGCCTCCAGTAGTCTAAAATTTTGCTTTCCACTATTTCGGTTATATGTGCCATGAAAACATGACATGGGAAATTCCAGAAAAAAGAATTCCTAAGTTTTAAATTGTGTGCTGCTCTGTGTAGTGTGATGAAATCTTGTGACACTCTGGTGCATACTGTCAGGAATGCAAACTGTAGCTTTGTTCAGAATATGCATGATGTACATGCTATTCACTATTAGTCTCTTAGTAACTCTTGTGTGAAAAAAATAGCACAGAATATGTAAGATATGTACTATCTGTGCCTTCAGACATCCACTGGAATTTTAGTACATATGCACCTTAAGTGTACATTATTGAGTGAAAGAATTGAGTCTCCCAAGGACTACTTACAGAAGTTACTATATGACTGCACCATTATGGTATCACACAGAGTTGTTTCACTACATTAAAAATTTCCTGTGCCTCTCTCCTGCAAACGCTGGACACCACTGACCATCTGCTTACCTTTGCCTTTATCAGAATATCTTGCAGTTTGAACTGTATTTTCCACTTAATGTTGCTGTGGACTTAAAACTGCTAAAAAAAAAAATAAAGCTTACATATAAATGAGATAAATTTCTCTCAGGCATGCAGCACTGTGCTAAATGATGTTTTTAAAGATAAAGATTGTATACAAGACAAGTGTGCTGGGCAAAAGTGTGCTCAGCAGGCAAATCTGAAACAAGCAACACACTCCAAGGACAATGACAGACCATCTCAATTTAAGTATGAGAATGACCACTTTATACATGCTATTTCAAAAAGTGTGAAATTCACATGAACAGGTTTACGGTAGAGACTTCTCACTGAAAGTGCAACACAATGAGTCTTTGAAGGGTAGGGGAGGAAATTTATGGAAAGGAAGAAGGTGGAGAGGAGCTTACATTATGTAGAAGCAAATTCAGGAGAAAAGTGAGGCTGTTACCATGGCTGGAGCAGGTGGTGCAAGTCAGATGTAGATGAATGACAAGGTTGGAAAGGAAGGGTAAGGTCGGACTGTAGAAACTGTCATTAGTCAGTCTGAGGAGTCTTGCCACTGTAGCATCACATATTGCACAGAGGTTAAGAACATGCACTCCAGTCTGCAGTGGTCGCTTGCATCCTGCCTTGGCCACAGTGTGACTTTGGGTTTCTTAGGGAACCTCAGCTTCTTGTCTTTATAATGCAGATACACAGAACACCTGTCTCCTAAGATGGCTAAAGATTAGGTGAGTTTATAAAGTGCTTAGAAAAGTGCAGGCACAGAGTAAATTCTATTAATATCCTCTTAATCATTCATTTAATACACATTTGCTCAAATATCTGTTTAGAGGCTGATATTATAAAGATTCAGGGAAAATTCTACCTTTCCAAAAAATCACAGCATGGGGTGGAGGAAACAAAAAATATCTCCAAAAAGACCATAGACTGATTAAAGAAGTAGAGAGATTAATGAAGCATTGAATCATACTGTTATCCTCCATTAATACATTTCTCTAAAACCATAGGAACGGATGGAATTAGCACTTGTACTAAGAAAAACCTTATAATATTAGCAGTTGAGAGTCACTGAAATATCTGGGGAAGCTCAATGGTTAGAAAATTGTAAAATCAAAATCCTCCAAACTTTACTTAAGTAATACTTTTGGAACACTATTTGATCTTTTCTACATCATTATACATAGTACCCAGATGATTTTCTTCACAACAGGCACACAATAGAAAGATTGGCACCAGTCTATATACGAGCATTGGTTAAGCTGTTACAATTGACTAAGAATTGTTCAGATCATATTTCAAAATCATGATTTTTTTTCCATAACATAAAGGGTCATAGACCTTCTTTGGAAAAGATACTGATCTTAAAACCCTGCTTATAGAAAAAATATCAAAGTGCTTTTAATCAACAGAGGGTTAGTGAGAAGAAAATTGTAGACATGTTACAGAATTATAAGCTATTTCTTAGTCCAACAGGAATAACTTTCAAAGTAAATGTACCTCTCCAGAGAAACTAGAACCAATGAGCAATTACCTTGGGGGACATATTTGTACATATATTCACATCATTAATGAAAGTGACTGAACTGTAATCTAGGCACTGGAAATTCTATGAAAGTAAACACTTGAAGGCATTTAAGAGATGATCATATATGATTTCAGACTGAATTAAATCTCTTTTATTGATTTTTATATAAAACTTATGCAGAAGGATCTCTTCATATAGTACCTTTCTTCAGGGTTGATGAAATTAACACACTCATTTTTTTACAGATAAAAATCAAAGGTAATTAAAACACTGGTCTCACTGGTCCACACTGATGTTTCCTAGCCAACCCTTCAAACCTTTGATAGCTATTCCTTCAAAGGAATAATGGGAAGAGAAAAGGTTCAGAAGACATTCTGGAAAAAGAAATATCAAACTCATCAAATATTGTGAAAAGTCTTGGCCTTCAATGGACTAAAGGTTACCTGTGTGCTGGCATGACTTGTTTGGATGCCAAATAAGCTGATTGTTTC
The DNA here is from genome assembly GCA_004363535.1 of Dasyprocta punctata. Taxonomy (NCBI): domain Eukaryota; kingdom Metazoa; phylum Chordata; class Mammalia; order Rodentia; family Dasyproctidae; genus Dasyprocta; species Dasyprocta punctata. The sequence goes on along the minus strand of RJWM01007288.1, from coordinate 61,831 downwards.
CAAACTATTTCTTGAGCACCTTCTCTGTACTAAATAACACACTTATGGAAAAGATGGAGCTCACAGTCTGATAAGGAAGATAATTCATGAAAAGAAATACATCCTAGGAAAGACTAAAAACTATAAGAAAGATAGCAACGAACCATGCCTTTGAGCTACAGAAGCCTGGAAAGACGACTCCAAGTACAGGATGCAACATGTGAATTGAAACTTGTTAAGAGAAATTGTCATATATCAATGTTGCTTGAAATATAAATAAGAAAATTATTCCAGTGATACAGTAAATTTTATTCACCTATTTAGAGATAAATTTAAAAAACTAAGAAATATTTAGAAAATTGTTAAAAAATATCCTGAGTTCAAGATCTTTGGTATTTAGAACAGTTTGTTTATATTTTTCATGAGCTCCTTTGATACTTGAAGCCTAATGTGTTTCCGCTCAAGAGCCCAGTCAATCACAGACAACTTTTCATGGATTAGTTTACATTAGGTTTCAGAGAAATGGAGAGGTAATGGGTGGGCAAACCCTAAATTCCTTCCTCATAAAAAAGCAGGAAAGTAGAGATTATAATTCTTTTGAAAAATTGAAGAAAGTATTTATAAGCTGCTAGTATAAAAACAGTGAAATCCAGTTTCTGAGAGTGAAAGGGAATAAAGAATTTGGAATGCTGGCCAAAGCCCAGGCTGGCCAGATAAACGCAGTTTTCAGATGGTGCTGAATTCTATCGAACAGTCGGGGCTTTGCAGTTATCAGAGGAAACTGACTTAGAATAGAATTAGGAGATTCTACATTTGGCTTTGGGTGAATCTTGTACACAGAGCAAAGCTTTTTTTTTTTTTTTAAAAAAGGTGTCATTTATTCATTCATTTACCAAACATCAAGCAAATACAATAGTGCTACACATTGAGAATACAGAGTTGAATGAAACAAAGTTGTCTTTCAAAGTGTCCGTGATTTCGTTTGTGAGACAGCAATAAAACCGATCTGATCTGTACCAAATGGAGACATGATACAGAGTAATTTGTCAAAGAATTCTGATGTAGGAAAGTCCTATTTTTTAATCAAATTTCTCTGGATATGTAAATATTGGAGCATAGCTGAGGGTGAAATAGATTACAGGGGTATTCCTCTGAATCCAAGCAATGATGGTCACACTGGAAAAACAGGAAGTATCTTTCTATTTTAGCTTTTAGTTTAGATCCCATCCTGGAGTCATCTGTATTTCCCTTCTCAGTGATCAAAGGCAGTCCAAAACATTAATACCAAAGCCACCAAGTCTAGACTTTGTTACTTAGTGTGTTTACAAGGAGCCTGGAATGAAGTTATGAAAATCCTGGGTTTTCCTCTCACACATTTGTCACTAAGAAGTGTTTGGTTTCTGTTTTCTGTCCTGCAAGCCACAACATAAAGTTTAGAGAGGCTATGACTTTCTTATGTGCTCATGAATGATATCATTCACAAATGTCTCAGGCTATAATTATTCATTATCTTGAATTTAACACTTTCTAGCCAACCAAATAACCTCAAGGCAGGAGAATAAACATTCTAAGAAAAATGAACAAGGAAAAAAAATCAAGATCAGATTTGCAGTCATCTTTTTCAATGGTACCCATTATATATTTGTATCGGAGAGTTCTCCAAATTGTACCATTAATTAATTACCTGCTTGAGACACTTGGCAGTTTTGGAAGGTAGAAGAGTAATGGAGGGAGGAAGAGAGAAGATTAAATAAAAAGTTTTAGAACTATATTCAGTCAAAGTCACTAATGTTAAAACCAAAGTGTCTTTGTGATTATAGTTTATTGAATAATGCATGTCTCCTTGGTGGTAATAAGTATTTTCATTGTGGGGCACAGAAAGACAGTATTCTTGACCAATAAAACCTCGACCTTGAAAAGTAAGTACCTTAAAAAATGACAAACTGTAACAGAAAATAAGTAAGAGTTTTTTGAAGAGCACAGAAAAATTACTGATTAAATCTGCCTGAGAAATAATGCGTTACGGAGATGTTAGGATTGTTGGATCTAATAAAACATGCAGCATTTTCAAGATAAAGAAAGGAAAACTGCAACTTTTCCCTAATGATAATGGTCCATGGGCAACCACATAACCTGAAAAACTGGCAAGTTATTCTGGGATTTAAATTTTAAATGAGTGATTTTGCATTCCTTTATATTACTACTTTTCAAGTGCATCCAGAGAGTCATGTTTTAGTGTCTAAAATGCAGTGCTAATTTTCTAAATTACACGCTTCTATTTGACAGGAAATGCATTCTGCGTATTTCTCCCCTATAGGATTAAATGTCACTATTTTCAATTAGGATGGAAAAAACACAGTTATTCTTATATTTTTCTGAATTCACTACCATTCTGTGTTTGCCTATCATTTTTAATTTTTTAAAAATAAGAACAGGTGCATTCTACTGATTTAGGAAGTGCAAAGAGGAGGAAGGGTCGTTGTACATGGTGGCTGTGGTTGTCTTAACCGACAGAACAAAGTAAAAGGAGGAAGAGACAATAGCAGTATGTATATCGGTGAAGCTCCAGCAGGAAACAAATGCACATTGCACACATGAGGCAAGTTTACCAACAGGATTATTTATAAAAATGCAGGGAAACCACAGGGTAAGATGAGAGCATGGTTAGCATATCCTGGAGAAATATGTGGAAAGGCTGTCCTAAAAGACAGCAGCATGATTCTTGGGAAATGAACCATGGAAGCTCATTGGCCAGACATGCCCTACCAGAGACTCCTGAGAGTCTCCTCATTGGCTGACTGGAGAAGACAGACAGGAGGAAGCCTGCTGGTTTAGTCTACACAGGTCAGGGAAAGTCAGGTGGAGGACCGATCTGAGGGGTTAAAGGAATACTCTGTACGATGAAATATATTGCATCTAGACTACCAATGGACAGACATGTCAAGTAGGGAAGTTTGATTTTATCCTTTAGACAATAAGGAGACAGAGAAAATAGAGTAGCAAATGACATGATCAGGTCCTACTTTTCCAAGATAACTCTGGTGACAGCGTAGAGAGGAGATGAATGTGATGAAAAAATAAAACAGAGAAACAGTTGTGAATATTTCTGTGAAACACCAGTGGGCAGTGGAGCCCTGAGTGACAGAAATGGCAGGAGCAATAGACAAGGGGTGAAGGGTAGACAATGTTGGCAGCATCGTGTGCAGGAGTTGAGGGAGTGTAGTGGCGGCAGGACAATCCAGACACCTGGCTGGGTTTTGGGGGTAGATGTGATCCAATAGGTAGAATCACCCAAGGGGTTGGGGCTCCAGGGAGTAAAGAACTCTCAGAAACTAATCTCTTGTGGAAACTGAAGACTCTCTGTTCACAAGACAGAATTTCAGCCTCACAGAAAGGAAGTTTCTGATGAGGGGTTAAAGTGTGACCAGCTCCACTTTTACATTATAACCTCTGTGTGAATTAGTTCACTAAGACTTGAGAAGAGAGTGATCAGTCCCTTCCACATGGACAGCAACTCAGCTGTTACTTGGTTCCCCAAGTGTGTGTAAGGATTTTTTGCTCGCACCTAGAAAGTGGTGTCTATTTGGCTTGTACAGAAAGTGATGATGTGCATAACTAATGATCATTAAAAACAGCCACCTCTGTTTTGAATCTAAGGTGTGTCAACCTTTGTTGCTTTACAACACAAGGCAGATTATTTATGCTCTATAAATGAGGAGAAAGAGGAAATTAAGTAATCTGTGGGAGACCCGACAAGGCAGTAAGAAATGTTCTGGAGAATATACCCATGGCATTGGCCCACTCTTGAGGAGCACACAGACTTTGGGAACTTATGGAGGAAAACATTGTCCACTGGATACAATTGCATATATGGACACTTATGTGACTGGGTCTAATTACTGAAGGACAGTGTGTTGGATCTTGCTTCAGAACCTAAGAATGTGCATTCATACACAGAGAATCAATCTTTAATGTGATTCTTTTCCTGGGAAGCTTTTGAATAAGGGTTCAGAAATTGTCAGTTGAGAAGAGAGAAGAATAATGCTGAATAGTACAATATTCTCCAACTACAGTTTGAATCCCTTCAGGACTGAGACTGTATTTTATTTCATAAGTGCTCGCTTGATCTAGCATGATTCCTAGGCTACGCTGCTGTTCAGTAAATATTTGTGGAATAAGTGCATCTAGGGAAGGTTGCTCCAAAGTGTGTCTCCTTGGAGTATTTTGCCCACACATGGTAGAAGACACCAAGGAAACAGATCCTTTTGGGCCAAGTTAACACAGTAACATGGATCAGAACAGCATATGGCTGCCTAAAGCCCACACAGAAGCAACCTCACAACTGCAGTGCAAGAATGATTAATGGAATGTACCCAAAATGATTCTCTTTAGAGCTTCACAAAGCCTGGTAGAGTTGGTTCCAGTTGGCTTGGATGAGAGGTCACACAGACTAAAATAGACTTTCTTAAAAAGGAACAATAGGCTGCATTCATTTAGCAAGACAGAAAAAAAAATGACAAGCTTTAGGGACGGGTATGAAGTTTAATCCTATTTAAGAGCTCAGTTACCCGCCCCTCCCCCCAAGACTGTGTCCCCTGCCTCCATGGCTGTTCCTTTGTCCAGTGGGAGCTTAAAATAGGGATCACAGAGCTGGGAATAAAGAGATTCACATTCGTATATAAAACACTGACAATATTTTTAATATTTTAAATAGAGCATGAGAAAGTTTAGAAATGTCAGAATTAAAATGCTTAGACAGTTATAATCCTTTACAACTTTTGAAATAAATTATATTCTCTTTTGAATTGTCCAATCTGTTACCATTATTCAAAAATATTCAAACATAAGCATTTGCCTTGACAAGTATAATTACTCACTTTCATAGAAATAATTTCTTTCTTACATTTATGTCATCAAACAATGCTATATTTTTTCTTCAACCTAACACTGTCTTCAGAATCTACGTCAAAATTCCAATCATTATTGCTTCTTGGCCTTTTGGCTAAGATCAAGTGCAAAATTCCACTCACTGTGATATTTTAACATACAGGAGAAGCCAGATTCTCTTCAAATGAGTTCAGGTCATCTTAGGTTGCTAAGCATATGAGTTGCGACTTCCAGGTGTCTGGAATTGGGGAGGTCATCCCTTTTGATCAGTGTGTCCTATTTTTTCACAGATAACCTGGAACTTCTGCAAATTGAAGCTAATGGTTCTTTTTAAAATTAATTTTTATATTAGCACATATTTGCAGTATATAATGTTTACAGTTATCTTAGGGAGTGGATACTTACATAATTAAGTATGTACTTAATGTATTTTAATTATTTGTATCCCCCTTCCCTTTCTCTCCCACTCCCTTCCCTCCATCTTTAGATCACATTCCCCCATTTTCATTTTCTTTCTTTAATTCTCGTGTCTGACACATAACAATTACATTCACTGTGGGTAGTCGGTAGATGTACTCAATACATCTTAGTTCTTTCCCCGTCTCCCTCCTTCCACCTCCCTGCATGCTTCATCTCTTGGTCCATTTCCCATTTGCAAAAGATCCCCCTATTTCCTTTTCTCTGTCTTTTATTTTGTTTTTCATTTATTTATACTTTGGATTTTTCATATAAGAGAAACCATGTGGCAATTAAGCTTATGGGTCTGATTTATTTCACTTAACATTATGCTTTCAAATTACATCCATTTTCCTACAAATGACTCAAAGTTATCCTTATTTATAGCCCAGTAGTATTCTAATACGTATAAATGCCACATTATCTTTATTCATTCACCTGTTGAGTGGCATGTAGGGCTCTCCTAAGATTTAGTTATGACTTTATGAATTGTGTTGTTGTAAACATTGTATGCATGTATTGCTATAATATGATGTCATTCATTCTTTTGGAAAGATGCCTAGAAGGGAAATATCTTGGTCAAATGGAATTTCTGTTTTTAATTTTTTGAGTAATCTCTATTTGAGTTCCACAATAGTTGTCCTAGTTTACATTCCCATCAGCAATGTAGGAGGGTTCCTTTCTAATCACAGCCTCATCAGCATTTTTTATTTCTTGATTTTTTAATGATTGTCATTCTTTGTGGTATAAAATGAAATCTCAGTGTTGTTTTGATTTGCATTTCTTTTATTTTTAAACATTTTATCATGTATTTATTGGTCATTTGCATTTTTTCTTTTGAGAAGTAATTATTCATTTCAGTTGCTCCCTTTTGATTGGGCCTTTTATTTTGGGTGGTCTGATGTCTTGAGTTCTTTATGTATTCTAGATATGAACCTCTTTCTCAGGTATAGCTAGCAAAATTTTTTCCCATTCTGGAGATGGTCTCTTTACTCTGTTAGTTGTTTCCTTTGTATTGCAGAAACTGTTTGGTTTGATACAGTCCTATTTGTCAATTGTTGCTGATATTTCTTGTGCTGTTGGAGTTCTGTTCAGAAAGTTGTCCCCATGCCTATGACTTCAAAGGCTTTACCTGTTGTATCTTCCAACAGCTTAACTGCTTCTGTTTTAATATTTAGATATTTGATCCATTTTGATTTTAGTTTAGGACTTGTTGAGAGGTATGGGTCTAGCTTCAATTTTCTGCATGTGTGTAACTAGTTTTTCTAGTGCTATTTGTTAGAGGTTATATTTTCTCCAGCATATGTTTTTCACCCATCTGTCAAGGATCAAGTGACTGAGTGTGTCTGGGGATATCGCTATGTCCTCTTCTCTGTTCCATTTATACACGTCTTTTTCTGTGCCAACATCATACTGTTTTTATTACTGTAGTTTTGTAATATAACTTAACAGCCCAGGATTGTGATGCTTCCTGCTTTACTTTTGTTGCCTGGGATTGGTTTTGCTATTCTGGCTATCTTCTTGTTCCATATGAATTACAAAGCTGTTTTTTTTTTTCTAGATCTGTGAGGCATGCTATTGGTATTTTGATTGAAATTTTGTTAATTCCATATATGATTTTGACTATATTGGTTCTGTGTATCCAGGAACACGGGATGTATTTCCATTTTCTGATAATCTCTTCAATCTTCTTTTTCAGAGTTCCATAGTTTCATTGTAGAAGTCTTTTACTTTCTTGATTAGGTTCATCATAAGTATTTAATTTTTCATGATGCTATTGATATGGTATTGTTTTCCTAATTTCTGTCTCAGAGAATTTTGGTGTATAGGAATGATATTGACTTTTGCAAGTTGATTTTGTGTCCTTTTACAGTGCGAAACGTGATTATTAATTCTAGAAGTCTTTTGGTTCTTCCATGTAAAGGATCATGTCATTTGCACATAGCGATAACTTCGACTTCTTTTCCTATATATTTTTGTTCTTCTTTTATCTGTTTCTCTTGCCTGATTTCTCTGGTTAATGTTTCAAATACTGTATTGAACAAGAGTAGTGACACTAGACGTGCTTATCTTGTTCTTGATTTTAGAGGGAATGCTTTCAGTTCCTTCCCATTTAATATGACACTGGCAGTTGGTTTGTCGTAAATGGCTTGTATCAGATTGAACTATATCCCTTCTGTACATATTTCCTTAGTGTTTTTTTAAATCATGAATGGATATTACATTTTGTCAAAAGTTTTATCTGCTTCTATAGGTATGATAAACTGTTTCTGTCCTTGCTTCTGTTTACATGGTATATTATGCTTATTTACTTGCATATGTTGAAACATCCTTGTGCTTCTGAGATGAAACCTACTTGCTCATGATATGATCTTTTCAATGATTTGTTGCATTCTATTTGCCAATACCTTATTAAGGATTTTTGAATCTATGTTCATTAGGGAGATTGGCTTGTAGTTTTTTCTTTTTCAGTTGGTCTTTTTCTGGTTTTGGGATCAAAGTGATGCTGCCTTCCAGGAATGAGTCGGAAGCATTTTTTCCTTTTCAATTTCATTAAAGAGTTTGAAGAATATTGGTGTGATATCCTCCATGAAGGTTCTGTAGAATTCACCAGTGAATTCATGAGGGCTTTTCTTAGTTGATAAGATTTTTATTACTGCCTCAATTTCATTGTTTGTTATTGGATTTTTCAGAAGTTTTATGTCTTCTTGGTTCAGTTTTGGTAATTTTTATTTGTCTAGGAATCTGTTCATATGCTGAAGATTTTCAAATTTTTTGAAGTGCAATGTATCATAGTAATTACTAACAACCTTTTGGATTACTACAGTGTCCATTGTGATTCTGTCTTATTTATTCCAGATTACAATGATGTGAGTCTTTTCTACTTTTGGTAAGTTTGAATAAGGGGTTGCCTATTTTGTTTATTCTTTCAAAGAACCAACTCTTTAGCCAGGTGTGGTGGCGCACGCCTTTAATCCCAGCACTCTGGAGGCTGAGGTATGAGGAGCGTTGTGAGTTTGAGGCTGGCTTGGGCTACAACGCAAGTGCAAGGCCGGCCTGAGCTACACAGTGTGACTCTGCCTCAAAAGACCAGGGCTGGGAGTTTGGCTCAGTGACTTAAGCACCTGTCTGACAGGTGTGAGGTTGTGAGTTCAATCCCTAGTGCTGCAAAAAACAAAACAAAACAAAACAAAACAACCAACTCTTTAATTTGTTGATTCTTTGTATTGTTTTTCAGTTTCAATTTTGTTGATTTCCACTCCGATCTTTATGACTTACTTTCTTAAAATACATTTGGATTTGGACTGTTGGTGTTTTGCAAGTATCTAGAGGTTCATCATTAGATTATTTATTTGAGCTCATTCTGTTTTTCTAATGTGAGCATTGATGGTACTGAACTTCCCTTTCAGGACTGGTTTGTTGTATCCCATAGCTTCTGGTGTGTTATACTGGCATTGCCATTTGATTGTTGAATTTCTTCCTCGATTTCTTCTGTGACCTACTGAGTGTTCAGGAATGTATTATTAAGTCTCAAGGTGCTTATGAATTTTGTATGGTTCTTTGTTCAGTTGCTTTCTAATTTGAACAATGAGCTGACAGTATATATGCAATGATTTTAATTTTTTTGTATTTACTTAGGCAGGTTCTGTGGATAAATATGTGACTATTTTGGTGAAAGTTCTGTGTGCTACTAAAAGGATATATATTCTATTGTAATAGAGTAGGACATTCTTTAGTTATTTTTAAGTCCATTTGTTTGAGGGTGTAATTCACCTCTGATATTTCTTTGTTGATTTTTGTTCAGTTGATTGGTCTCTTTGTGAAAGTAGAGGTATAAAGGTCACTCACCATGATTATAGCATTTATTTAATCCTTTATGTCCAACACTATTTGTTTTTTGAAGTCAGGTGCTGCAATATTTGGTGCATATATATTTGCAATTGTTATCTCTCCCTGTTGTATTGTTTCCTTTATTAATACGTAGTGACCTTCCTGGGCACTACTGATCAGTTTTAGTTTGAAGGTTTTTTTTTTTCTGTTTGTTGTTGTTGTTGTTTGTTTGTTTGTTTTTTGTCTGAGAATAAGATTGGTACCCCTTCTTGCTTTCATAATCCTAATGCATGAAATTTTGTGTTCCCTCCTTTGATTTTTAGTCCATGAATTTCTTTTTGAATGAGATGAATTTTTTTTTTTTTTGACATAGTCTCACTATGCAGTTCAGGCTGGCCTTGAACTCATTTTGTAGCCAAGGCTTGCCTCAGACTTGCAGCAATCCTCCAGCCTCGGCCTCCTGAGTGGTGAAATTACAGGGATGCACCACCATGGCTGACGTTGGATAAGATGAATTCTCAAGTGCAACAGACTGTTGGATTCTGTTTCTGATACGTTTCAATCAGTGACTTTTAAATGGGGAGTCCAGGCCACTTACATTGAGAATTATTACTGAAAGGTATTGATTCATTCCTGTCATTGATTTTTTTCCCCTGATAATGACATCTTTGTTTTTTCTTTAATTTTTTTGTTTGAATACTTGCCTTGCATGATGTATTCATTTTATCTGATTGTTTTTCCTTTTGGTTGTTGGTTTTGTTGTGTTTATCTAGGACATTCTTGAGTTTTTCTTTTTTTTCTTTGAGTGGTGATTTGGTGCTAATATATCTTTTAAGGTGTTCTTTGTTTTGGTATAGCCTCATTTCTCCATCAATTTCAAAAGACAGTTTTTCAGGAAAGAGTAGTCTGTGCTGAAATTTGTTTGCTTTTAGTACTTAAATGCTATACTCTAAACTCTCCTGGATTTTAAATTTGTGTTCAGAATTCTGTTATAAATCTGAAGAGATTACCTTTACATGCTGTTTTTTGCTTTTCCCTGACAGCTTTGAAGATTCTGCCTTTTTTAGTGGACATTGGTAGGATTTGACACGGTGTGCTGTGGGGAGCTTCTTTTTTCATCGTAGTTAGTTTATGTGCTGTAAGCCCTGCTTACCACTATGTTGAAGTATTTCCTCATACCTGGAAAGTTTTCCATTATGATTTCTATTATGATCTATGAAAAGATTTTTTTATTCCGGAAGTCCTGTCTTGTAATTTCTAACTCCAGTTAGCCTTAGGTTATTCTTCTTAGCATCATCTAGTAGCTGTTGTATGAATTCTTCTTGTTCTCTTATTGTTTTTAAGGCTTCTCTGAGTAATTCATCATGATTTTCTGTTTTACTCCTGATTTCAGAAACACTGTCTTCACATCATTTCTGCAATTTATATATTTTATACAATTTTTTCACCTCCAATATTTCCTTTTGAAAACTTTTTTTGTGGCGTCTATGCTTTTGGTAACTTTGTTGTTCATTTTTTTAAACAATTTTAGTCAGCACTTTCTATTTTTTATTTTTCTCTCATATCTATCTCAATCATTTTATATTTTATTACCATTATTTTTGGAATCTGCCAAGTTTCTTTCCAGTTTATTATCATTTTGTACAACTTCATTAGTTGGTATACTATTTGCTTTCCTCTTCATTGGTGCCTCTTTGAATCTGTTTAGGGGGTGTTGGGAGATGCTGTATATATATATATATATATATATATATATATATATATGCATATGTTAGTACTGGGAGTCCCAAGAGTGACAGTCAGATAGAGTGTAGAGAGATTGGTTAATATGAAAATCTCTTTAGTTAAAACTTATCTTCCAGTGCTGTGTTCATGATTTTATTTGTCTAAGGCTATTTGCACCACTGCAAGCTTTTTTTTTCTCTAATGTTTTATATTTTTAGCTTTTCAATTTACAGCAATTAGGTTGGATCTTGTCACTATGATGTAAGGAGAGTACTTCTATTGTTTATAACAATGTCAATATAACCTAGCATACATCAATCATAGATATTAAAATTCATCTTGATAATGCAACTTTCTTTTTTCAATATCCCTTACAAGACTACATTGTATTAGGATGTATAATTTATGGGAATATTAGAGAGGAAGGGTAAAGGGAAGGGAATGTGTCTATGGGAAGAGAGGAAAATAAGAGCTATGTCAATAGGAAAAACGAAAATAGGAAGTTGGTCTTTGTTGGAGCTGTTTTATAGCTGGGGTAAAGGGCTGTTACAGAGAGGGATTTGGAAGAATATTTGTGCAGTCCAGAGGACACATAGAAGTGGATGGCAATGTATTTAGAGACTAAGGAAGCTGTGAAATTGGTAGCACCTGTTGATGTGTTTGTTGACAGTTTTGTTTCATTTCCCGAAGGCCAATTTTGTTAAGAATTATCCTGATTTATTCTTAAATGGTACTGTTTAATTTATAGTACTGATTAATTTTTATTGTCTAATGTACTTTTGCGTTCCCATGTTATGTTTATGGCATTAAATAGATGGTGTTGAGGGAAGGCAAAATGTGAGACAGTGAGGGTTAGAGAGAAGGCCTAAAAATAAAGGGGAGGTGAGATTTGAAGAATAGGAGGGAAGAGAGAGAAGATCAGGTCAAACAGGAGACCCTTGAAGCTTAAAGTAATATAATCATACAATGCTAATGAAGAAGAACCAAAAGAAAGAAGAATAAGAAAGATGAAAATAGAGAATAGAAAGAACAAATGCAAAAACAAAACAAAACAAAACAAAAAAACCCGTCAGAAATGATGAGAACCAAAGCAAATAGCCCAAATCCAACAAATTGGCAAGATTAAAATTACTACATTTACCAAAATAATCACATTTGCCCGAATAAAAGCAGAAATAGGAGCAAAAACCTTCCCCCAGTTGTTATAGCTGTAAACCAGTTCTTCCCCATAGCTCCTCCTCACTGGCTGCTGGCTTCAATTAGCCACGCAATTTCCTCCCAGGAGACAGTTGCCTAACCAAAGCCTTGGGGACTTTGCACCCTCCTAACTTGTGTCCTGCTTTTGAGCTCTGGGTTTGCCCCTCTGCAGATCTCCATGGATCCAATTATCTTGACCAGTCTGCAGAGTAATGATGGCAGTGTCCTCCCTTCACAGGTTTTTCTTGCCTAAAGGCTGCTATCCCGGGTTGTGATTTTATCTGTTTCGACTCCACCAGCAGAAACCACAAGAGAATGCTTTACCTTTCTTCCAGCTCCTGGAAGTAGCACTCACTCTAAGGTGCTTTCTGATTTTGCCCCAGAATAGAGGTTCACTTCCTTTTGCCCTTTGTGAGAGGATACAGGCAATGGTGACCAGGGCACTGAATGGTCCATGTCCTACCATCCCCTTGAATGTAGGAGAAAAAGGCAGCTTGTTATTTCTTAAATTGTCTGTGTTGGAAGAAACTTCTCTCTCCCAGAGTCTTGTCAACTGCAGGCTCTGAGGATGGGGACTGCTGGTGTGTGATTATGAATTTTTGCTCCATTTTGTATTCAGTTTCTTTGAGTCCCTCCATTAGAGTTGTCTAGTTTTACTGCATCCACTGGGGAGGATAGCTTGACCATGGGCTTATTTAATAATCCAGACTGTCTCTAAGGGGCCAACTTGCTTCCTGTCTCAGCCCCACCCTTTCCCAAGACAGTGTGGGTGCCAGGTTTGGGGTGGAGGCAGCACCCTGTTCCAAGCATGGACCAGCTTCCCCTCTCCCACTCTCTAAACTCTGAATTTTAGTCCAGTGGATCAGAATTTATCTTTCATCCCTGCCTCAGAATCATTGGTTTTTCAGGGCTGAATTGGATGTACTCACCATGGACAGTGTGCCTTGCTTCACTCTCTTAACTCTTTTACTTTGTGCCCACCAGTATAAAAATGATCCAAAAACATTGTTAGATAAAAAATGATGGCTAATTCTCATTATTGTTGAAGAGAAGGAAAATTTTCCAGATAATGATAAGAGGCTGTGGTTTACACCATATTTATGTTCTCTGTTTAAATAGTTCTTTGTTGCAATGACGTTTTCAGAATACCTGAGAAGCTGGATAAAATAAAGAGCTTCTCCTCAAATTAAGGTCATTTAAGCTGAAGAGAGAGAAGGTAGTTTTTTGTCTGTGTAACTCCTCTAACAGCCTTTCCATTCTTTCTTTTTCCTCCTACTAGTTTGACAATTCATACCCAAACTTTCTCCTTGGGGTATGAAAGAATTTGCTGATATTCTGAAATAGGAGGATAACTTTGCTCTGTTACATACTTTGTTTAAATTGCAGCTCGTCTGGGGAATTACAGGGAATGTCACAACACAGATAAAGTGGAAATTTAGCTAGGGTTCTTTCTCATTATAATGCATGTGCTCACTTAACAGTTTACAGCTTGGGTTTGCTAGACACTCAGCAAAATCTGTTAAAAGATATTAGGGCTTTGAAACTGTAATTAACTTCACTTATATATGTAGTTAATTCATATACTATTAGTACATTGTTGAATAAAACACTTTTTTTCTTCTATTGACATGAGGCCAGGTCAATATTTTTCTATGTTGAAGGATTTTCAACATTATTATAGAGTGAAGAAGTTAGGCATGGTCTAAACATGGAAGAAAAGTTATCTCACAGCAGGAGCAAACTATGAAAACTTTTGTATATAGCAGCAAGAATAAGATCTCTAAAACAGAAGATGAACACCCTTAATATAAAAATTATATCAGATGAACTCTAATGCTTTAGAATAAGGTACTTAAAATTATGACATCTCACAGCTAACACCACAAGTTTTTAATGTGGTTCTTAAACATCACAAATGTCCATAAACAAAGTGATATGTTTCAAGAGTTGTGGCACTCCTTTTATCTATTTCTCGAGATTTTCAAAAGCACGTAATTCTACCAACCTAAGTCTAGTTTTTCATATTTCCACATTTTTTGTCAGTCCTTATTTTCTCATAATACTGCTAGATGTAATCAGAGCATGGAAAAATAAATCTTTCTCCAGTCATGTTATTCATTTTGCTTCATACCTGTATTTTCGATAACATCATGCTAGCTTTAAACATTATTTCAGTACACTTTTTCTATGACTTTTGAATAAGCTACTCAAGATCCAAAAGGCAATCTCAACATATATTAACAACCAATCCTCAAAGACCATTCCTTATCACATGGATCAGCATGAAATTATTTTCCTTCAGAAAAAAATAAATCGTAGTTATAGTAAGCTGTAAGGCTGCAAGTATTGAAGTATTATACTAATACAGCATACTGTTATCTTATAAAACTAAATAAATATATGTATATGTATATATGAGACATTTTGAGCAGAGTAGATTTTTCTTTTCAGGAATCCAACAATCACTTTTTCAGATATTCATGTGACATTTATACATTTTAGATATTCATGAAGTGTCTATTTTGAGGTGGTATTTTATTCTTAACTTGATATAAGAGGAAACAAAATGTCAACTTACCAGCCTTTTCCTTCTCTGAAATACCTGGAATAGCCTGAAAAAGAAAAGAGAAGCATAAAATTATGTTACTTAATGTTATTTCTAACCATTAGGGAAAAAGAAGTACCATAAATGACAATAAAAAATAAGCATCATGGAACTATTAGGTAAATTATCATGTCTGGTTGTGATAACTGCAAATTATTATGCAATTATTTTCCTGTTGGAGAATAGATTCAATATAGCATATCTTCATATTATCTTTAAACTCTCACATTGACAGTGAGAGTTAAAACTCTTTGAATTTGGGCAGGATTTCTGAAGTTAAATATTTTTGTCCTATTTCTGGAATGAGGCAGGGTGGGGAGAGAGACAAAGATAGAGACAGAGATGGAGTCAGAGAGAAAGAGGCAAGGAACAGAAATTTATTTTCAGGTCGATGTCTAGGCATTTCAAATTTCTGTCCTGTCCTTGATATTCTATATGTACCCGAATCAGCTATCTTGCCTCCCAAATTGAGATTCTTACATAAAGCAAAGACAATCACATCTACTTTACTGGATTGCTGAAAGAATAAAATATAATAGTCTATAAAGCATATGAGGCCTTCAGGAAGCAGATAACTGCCGTTTTTGTTTATTCCTATTGGTACTGACCGACAGGGCACATGCACTGATATGAAAGGTCTAAAAGTTCTGTTCCCAGTGTTTATCATTATTTAAAAAGAATTGAGTTGAGAATGAGATGACTCAAAAGACTTAAGAAGTTCAACTATCTAGTTCTAGTCTCTGTGGATAGCCCAAAAACAAATTAAGGAAGTTGAATTTCTGGTTCTCACTGACTTCAGTTATTCGTATGACAAAATAAAACAGCACAAGGACATTACTCCCTCCCACCCCATCTCTCTGTCTCTCTGATCCATTGGGATTTGAGACTTTCTATCCAGTAATCACTCATTAAAGAACAGGTCTCACCACAGAAAAGGTCTCTTTCTTTGTTCAGCAGACAAAAATCCAAAGCTGGGGCAAGAAAAGTTTGTTCAAATGGGTAATTGTGTTATGAATGCGTGTATGTGTGTGTGTGTGTGTGTGGGGGGGTTGTCCAAACCTCTGTTATGGATGAGTCCAAGAAAATAGCACTCATCTTTATTTCCCAAAATACCAATACAAAAGCGCCCTTATCTTCATGAGATGTGATTACTGCTGAGATCATTACTTTTGGAATTTAAGTGATCTGGAGACTGATGCAATTATTCAAATAAGGTAAAGATCTTCCTGTAGATTAGAATGCAGGAGAGGTTGCTTTGGCAAGATTGATCTGTTTTGAAAGTGTAATTTTGAGTTCATCTCAGTCTACAGTTAGTGGTTCAGCACTTGTTCTTTGAGCGTGCACATCAAGGTCATAGCTTGTCATAGCTTGTCAGAGATGAGTGTGTGCAGAGAATATTAGGGTACCAGACAGCAGTGTGAAGGAGCAGGCCAGACACCACAGCATCAAACAGATGGCAGCGGTTTCTGAGCATCCTTTCCTGGAGATCATGTCCTGTCCTCTGATTTTTCCTCTTCCTTCCAAAACTTCTCTGATTCAATACAATGGGAAGGCTATTTCTTTCCTTTACAAGAAAGTTTTCCTATGATTTTGGGAATGTTTGCTATTTTCTATGTGCTTCTTTTTTTTTTTGAGAAGTATTTTAACATGGAATTAAATCTGTACTGTATAGGTTGGCGCCAATTTCTTTCTTTTTAAAAAATTTTTTGTTGTTGTTTGTTTTGTCTTTTTGAGACAGAGTCTCTCTATGCACTGACCCTGGGCTCACTTTGTAGTGCAGGCTGGTCTCAAACTTGCAAACAATTCTCCTGCCTCGGCCTCCCAAGTGCTGGGATTACAGGAGTGTGCCACCACTCCTGACTTTCAAAGAGCAGAGCAAACTGAAACCTGCGGTGCAGACCTGGGCCCGCTTCCCACCAGCTCCTGGGCTCCGCCCACCAGCACCGCGGGCCGGGCCAGGTCCAGCACCATGCTGGGCCCTGGGCAGTGGGCTCTGGGCTTGTGATTCTCAATGGCGAGTGAAAGTGCAGAATCAGAGTGAAAACCAGTCTCCATCCCCACTGATTCTCGAAAGGCAGAGGCTGCCCCTGCTTGTTCAAAGTGCTCCTGCAGCAACACGTGCGGAGTCTGAGACCACTGGCCCAAAAGCAGCCTCCTTAAGCGACGGCCTCCAAGGAGCTGGCAGAGTCCAGCTCTTGCAAGCTTCCAGCTGAGCTCAAGATTATCAGTCACCACACCACGCCCAGCACACACATGGAGGCCATCCGCAAAGCAGCCCATATCCAGAGCACCATCAGGGTACTGGCCGCCAAAGGAAAAGACAGTGGCCGTGGTGCAGCCCCAGCAAATTCACCCTCATCAGCTGTTGGGGAGCCCCAGTTTGCTCTCCAGGAGCCCAGCCACAAGCGCAAAGCCACAGTGATTCCGAGAGGACCAAATTGCTCCCCGAGAACTTGGGATGTGGACGTTCCTGGATCAGCCCGAGCCTCGCCCCCTCCCCGACCGGAGAGCCGTGCTGGCCGTGAGGCAGCAGGTTACCCTCTGGACAGCAGCCTGACCAGCATCCGGGGACTTGAGAAGATGAGTTCCGCAGCGTCAGCCAGGCAGTGGAGGAGCAGGTGGGCTGTCACCTGGGGCAGAGTCAGGTCAAGAATTCCATTCGACACAACGTTTCCCTCCACGTGCTTGTTCGGGAGACATCTGCCAATGGCAAGGTCTTCTTGTGGACCGTTCACCCCAGAATGACCACATTCCTAACTTTGGACCAGGTGTTTAAGCAGCAGAAGCAGCCCAGTACTGAGCTATGCCTGAATCTGACCACTAAAACTGAACTCCACTGGGTGCATGGCGGAAGAGGCCGCTGCTGCCACGGGTCACACCATACCTGCAGACCATCCAGCTCCCAGTGACACAGTGCCTCATGCAGGCTTCTAGAGTTCTTTTGACTGATTCATGACCCAGTGCTGGGACTATGGGTATGAGTGCTACACCCACCCTAGCGTGGGTAACCTACACACAGTATAAGGGACAGAAAGAGTCTTCTCTTGCGTTCTTCACTTTTTGCTCTAGTTCCTCTTGCTGTTTTCTACCGCCATGAACTGTTGCCTCTGCCATATGCCACTCTGCCTTAGAGCCAGCTGAGTATGAACTGAAACCTCCACAAACTGTGAGCTAAATAAACCTTTCCTCCTTTAACTTTGGGTGTTGAGTATTTTGTTCCATCAACGAGAGAAAAATAACTAAGACAGTGGATGAACCTGAGCTTGCCTTCTCAGAGGGCCCCAGCACATCTCAACAGACTATGGAGCGACCCCTGTCCTGGCAGAGTCCAAGAACCCTATCCCACAGCTTGACTGTCCCCAGGAGTAGGGAGGACCTTTCAAGACCCCCATTAAGGAGATGCTGCCCATCTCCTCCATCCCGAGTAAATCTCTCCTCCCCCAAATCCCTCAATCCTGGAAACTCACACCTCCTGCCAAAGTGAGGGGACTGGATTTCAGCCTGGAACAACTCCCGTGGGCACATTTGGTCTCCACCTGACTCCCTGGGGCTGATGGATCTGAGCACCGTGTCACTGAAAAGCATTCCCCTCTTTGACTCACCCCAAGGGCTCCTCAATTCAGAACCCTTTGACCACGCCTCTGACCCTTTTAGCAGCTCTTGCCCCTCATGCCTGGAGGTCCACAGGTTCCCATTTTCAAGGCCTGGGTCTAGAAACAATGAATGACAGCCTGAGCAAGATCCTGTTGGACATCAGCTTCCCTGGCCTGGAGGAGGACCCCTGGGTCCTGACAGCATCAACAGGTCTCAATTCATTCCTGAACTACAGTAGAGGCCAGAACCTGACCCTTATGCTCAAGCTACCCATCATTCCAGGCACTTGCGTGACTGAGCGGTTCCAGGCTTGGTACATGCCACACCTGAGTGAGGACTGCAGGCGGGGTCTCCATCAGCCTTGTGATGCAAAGGCAGCAGTCACACCCCAGCCCTTGGCAAGAGTAGGGTGTGCAGATGGGCTCTGGAGAGGTTTCTCTGCTCTCTCTGCTAGGAGCTGAAGGATGGAAACGCAAAAAACAATGGTGAAAAGGGATTTAGAGTTCCTCAGATCGCTTCCGTTCTGTGTCCTGCAGTCTCGGTCTCCCTGCTTTTTACAGAGCTGCCTTTGTAAATAGTATAAATTCTCCAAATTACCCTCTCATTGTCAGTGAAAGTTTGAGGAGGGCAGGATGATAGCGAGTTGCTGTTTGATTCTGTCCCTTGCTTTGGTTCCTAGAGCGAGAAGACCTGTAATGCATGGTTTCTTCAAAGCCCAAGGGTTCTTTACTGTGGGCAGCCAGGCATTTCTTTTCAGATCTGCTTGCCAGGTTCCCTTATACTGCCCATCCCTCCTACCTCCCTGAGTTTCCAAGTCAGCTTTCCTGCCACAAGAAATCTGATTTAAAAGGTTTTGTATGGAATCAAGAATTGAATTTGGAGATGGAATGGATGCATCTGAAGCAGAGTGGTACCCAGATGTGTAGGGAGCGGTGAAACAGTCTCACGGCTGCCGCTAAGTCTCTCCTCCGTTTTTCTCCTTCCTGTGGGCATTCGGTGTGTCAGCCTACATCTCCCACGATCCTCTCTTGCAAGCCTACATGCAAAGCCTACATTTCCCATGATCCTCCCCTGTCCCGCCAGGAAATGACGACAACCTATCCGTGCTCGCCACACCCCTCTGTGATGACAGCTTCCATTCCCGCTTGTATATAAGCTGTGAACACTTCCGCAATAAACAAAGACTTGATCGGATACTCGTCTTGTCTTCCTTTCTCTCTCCCAGCCTTGCCCTCCCCCATCTCCATGCCCTCTCCTCCAGACCCCCGTTCTTCCTAGGACCTGCTGGCAGGGTCACAGATGTGCCCTGTTACAAGTTTGTTTGATAATGTCCCTAATCATGTCAGGGAGACTGGCATGGATGAGGACTCAGGTGGAGACTCCAGAAAGTAGACAAGACACCTCACATGCTTAGTGTCCTTGGCTGGCACCGCAGCTTTACAAAGAACCACCCTAGGTTTTAACTGGTTATCTACGTGTGAGTCAGCTCAAGAACACTACTACAACTACCTGCTGTATAACATCTGGCTTGAAACTCCTGAAAAATTCTATATTGTATGTGCCACATTAAGTCTAGCTTGAGAATTTACCTTTGATCAGGGTTTTTTAAAAATTGCATTTATTCTTTTAAAATGTAAACAAACAGCAGAACAGAAGCACCTTCACTGATTGACAAGGTCATAGTAGTTCAAGACAGGAAATTGAAGGATATTCTTGGGGAAAATTCCTCACTATAAAGATAACTAATGCTTACTGTATACTTAGAGAATGTAAGGCACAGTTTTAAACTTCAACCTGCAGAATTTCACTCAATCCTTGGTATGGCCCTGTGAAATCCCAAAATTAAAGTAATTTTTATGAAGGCACATAGTCAGTAATGGAAGCCAGGACATAACCACTGGTGTGCTGCACATTAAGGATACACTAGTCAGTGTATTCTGAATTAAAGTGGGAAAAAGCTGAAGTTTCATTGAGAAACATTGATTTAAATCACAAAATATCTGTACATGAATATCAACCTAGGATATTTAGAATTTACCTAAGCAATCTCTCTCTTCTTATGGCTAATTAAGGTATTTAATATATTTCCTTAAATTACAAGTCACTAGCAACAACTGTAAGGAAAAAAAAAACCACATGGTACTGGCAAAAAAATTAAACAAAACAAACAAACTCAAGGATCAGTGGAACAGATGAGAAGATGCAGAAACAACTCCCAAAACACTCAGTCACCTTATCGTTGACAAAGGGGCCAAACACCTTCACGGGAAGAAAGACAGCCTCTTTAATAAATGGTGCTGGAAAAATTAGCTTTCCACATGCTGAAGACTAAAACTAGACTCATGTTTCTCACTGTGCATGAAGCTAAATCAAAATGAATCAGATTGAAATATTAAGACAGAAACACTAAATCTTCTGAAAGAGAGACTAGGCACAACTCTCAAAGACATAGGCATATGCAAAGACTTTATGCACAAACCCCCAGCTGCATGAGAAATACTAGAGTCAACAACTGAGATCTCATCTTATTAAAAGCAAAAGAAATCATCAACTGAGTGTAAAGACAACCCACAGAGTGTGAAAAAAAATTTTGCCAGCTATTCCTCAGACAAAGGACTGATATCTAGAATATATAAAGAACTCAAATAAATCAGATTCCCCAAATTTCAAGACTCAATCCAAAAATGGGCATCTGAAATGAATAGACACTTCTCAGAAGAAGTAGAAATGGCAAATAAATATGTGAAAAAAAAAGTCAAGATCACTGACCATTTGAGAGATGCAAGTTAAAAAACCACTGAAATTCCATATCACCCCAGAAAGAATAATTGTTACCAAGAAATCAACCAGTAAAAAATGCTGGCAAGGCTGTGGGGAAAAAGAAACCCTTCTTTTCTGTTGGTGGGAGTGCAGACTGGTGCAATCACTGCACAAGTTGGTGTGGAGAGTCCTCAAAAAACTAAAACTAGAGATTTCATTGGACCCAGCAGTTCCCCTTCTTGATACCTTCCCAAAAGAAATAAAAACATCCTATCATAGCGATATACACACATTTATGTTCCTAACAGCACAGTTTGCAATAGCAAAATCTTACAAACAGCAGAAACAGATGAAGAAGATGTGTTTTTTTTAAATACAATGGAGCACTACTCAGCCTAAAAGTAGGATAAGCTTGAGACATTTCTAGGTAAATGGATGCCCCTAAGGACCATACTTCGAAGTGAAATAAATTTGACAAGTGTGTAAATGCCACATCGTATGTCTGGAGTGAGAAACCAAAAATTTAAATAAGGACCAGAGTGTGCAATGGATATTGAGAAAGAGGAAGAAAATGTTCATATGAGAAAGGGAACTAGGGAGGTGGGGAGGGGAAAGGGAAGGAAGAGAAAAAAAAAATGAGAAAGGAAGGAAAAAATGGCAACAAAGCTTTTGAAAATAAGGAAGAGAGGGACTACCTAAAGGGAAAGTAGAGGAATGGGGAAAAAAAGAAGAATCAAGATATTTCATGTACAGGTACAAATTTCCTGTGATTAATGTGATCATTATGTATATCTGAAATATGCCAATAAATTTAATTTAAATTAAAAAAACAAAAAATGATAACAACAACAAAGACAAGATTACCAGCAAAAAATATAGGCCTCTTTCAGGCGTCATGTAATTGCCAAGATGTATAACTAAGCATGTGTAATATGTAGTAAAGATGATTATCAATAAACTTAGTTACTAATTGAATATATTTTAGACTTTCTGTGTACAATGCAGATATCACATGTGACCAATGCCAATTATGTTGCAATCTCATGACACTGGTTTAAGCTAAATATCACTTCTATTCACTAACTGCAGTGATCATACTACAATGTGGTGAAAAGACAAAGTTTAATGGACTTAGAAGTTTGTAATTTTTCTGTTAACATAAGATCACATAGTAATGAGAGCTGCACAGCTTTCAGTTGATTTAGCCTTGAATTTGAGGCAGAATTATTTTGCTAAAAGTTGATTAATGACTAACGTGATTAAATTTGTGGAAATTCTCAGAAATGAAAGGCAATAAAGACATCAGAACGTGCTGATATTTACTTTTTAATTAAAATTACTCGCTCATTCTTAATTACATATCTCACAATAACCTAGCTACAAAGTCCTTAGCAAAACTTTCTTCTTTATTGAATTCACAATCTTGTTGACAAAGATAAGCAAAAAGGAAGAGCAGTTTCAGGCAGTGGATGCTTGATGGCGATGATTAGAATTTCCCCTGGTGTAGCATCAAAAGAAATGAGTAAGTAGCAGATAATTAAGACTAGCCAGTTGGAAATGGAAAGTTTGTTGGATATGGAATCCTTGAGAAGAAGTCATCAGGAACTTCTTTCTGCCCTTAACTTCTGCAGTGGGGCAGCGCTACATTCACACCCATGTCCTGAAGTTTCATAGTGTTCTGTGTGTTTCTGGTCTTAGAAAGAAACTTCCCATGCAAGGTGCCCATGTAGACCAGTACTGAGTAGGTGTTCATCACACGTTTGTGGAATTAACACACCAGTGCATATTTGTCCAGGCAGTTTAAATAACAAGTATGATTGTTACTTATGAGAAAGCCCCCATAAAAAGCATATTTTTGAATTCGTTAGGGGATTTTGCTAATAGCTGCCATATGTTTCATTTGAACTGCATCCTCAGGAAGTGATTTAACATTTCTGGCAATAAAGCAATTAAATAGGATTTTCCTGCTGGCCATATGGGTTAGCTGTAACTTCATATTTTCTTCTCTCATTTCTCAATGGAACAAAAGAAAGCCTACTAATAACTTCCAAATGAGAAGGAAAAATCAATGTCTTTCGTTATTCTTGCCTCTGATAGTCAAATGATGGGATGATAACAGCCTTTTCTATGGTTCTCAACCGGTTCCGTGTCTCTCCCGTATCAGTATTCCAATAGCTCTCCAATAGAAAGGCTTTCCTTTAACTTGATCTGTTAAGGTATTTTTTCCATTGAATTTTAAAAAATTCATGAAAAACTCTTCAGTAAAAGAGGAGGAAAATGATTTTCTTTTATGTACCGAGATCTTTCAGAGCTACGTATTGGAGTTTAGATTGTGTGAAAATCTGTTTATGTTTTTGCATGTGAAACACGGTGAAAGATGCTGATTTTGACCTGGGGAAATGTTACAGATGTGGGAATTCTTCCGGCTGCTTCTGGGAGAGTTGTCTGCCCTTGCAGAGCACTCTCAGTAGTGACCTTTGGGAACTTACAGCAACCATACAGAAGCTTCTAACATAAATAACAACATAAATAATAGATGTTGCACCATAATCCATTTTTGCACAGTGAAAATGGACACATTGCTCTTCATTCAATTTCTTTTTGTTGATGATTTTTAGGTGAAAGACAATATTTCTCCTCTATAATATGTTATTTTTATTAGTATTTCATTGGCCTCACTTGTAAAAATACCTTCTTTTTACTTTTTAGGAATCAGTACCACTAAGTAGCACAAGTAAGAAGGCCCTTTGAAGGTTGAACTCAGCTATGATAGTTTCAAAGATACTATTCCTAGATTCTATGAAGGTATAAACTCTTTTGTGTGTTTCCTACAATATACAACAGAATCCTGACATTTATTCTATGCTTTCTCTCTTTAAAGGTATTGCTTAGTTTGCATGTTTTCAGATATTAAAGATAGTCACGCAGAAGTTTCTGGAATATTCTATCGTGTTCTATAGGAATTTCCTTCACTTGTTTTTTTTTTTTTTTTAAAGTGGTGAGATGCAATAGAAGAAATTAGTGACAAAATAATCTTTTCATTTCCCTTTAAAACATCTTTGTTCTCATAAAAAAGAGAAATTTCAAAATAAGTAATTATGTCCTTAGAAATGACAAGAAAATATCTTTCCATGGTGGAACAGTCTCTGTCTCAGATGAGGGCCCAAGAGTTCATTGTGGGTACAGTGAATAACAAGAAGAGTTTGGGTTTCACATTTTGGGGGAAGACATAAAAAAGACATGAAAAGAAGGTACATGGAAAAATGGTTTTTTTTCCTTATCTTTTCTTCACTGGCAGCCTCTTTGGAAATCATTCCACTTTGTGATGTTGTCAGGCAAGAAGAGGGAGAGAATCATTAAAACATTTAATGGAAAACAGTGCCTTGAATAAAACCACTTGTCAGAGCTGGCTGCCTTAGCCATGCCTGCTAGATTCTATGACATGATAATTGTCTAATGATTGAAATTTGATTCCATTGAGCAAAGATGTTCATTAAAAAGCACTCTGATTGGAAATTTAATAACCATTTTGTCTACCAAAAGATGAATGGACAAAGAATGTGGTATTAATGCAAAATGGAGTGCTAGTCTGCCATAAAGAAGGATAAACTTGAGTCATTTTTGGGAAAGTAGGTGTATCTTGAGAACATAATATTAAGTGAAATAAATCAGACATATAAGATTAACTACCACATGGTTTCTTTTATATGAAATCCAAAGTATAAACAAATTTAAGAGTGAAATAAAAGATAATAGAAAATGGAATTTTTGTCAAAGGAAAATGAACCAAGAGATAGAGGGAGGACAAAGGGAGAAATGGAGGCGGAGAAGACAAGGGGCTAAAAAAAATTAAAGATGAGTTATATATTAAGATGTATTATGTACATGCACCAACTCCCCATAATGAATATAGTCATTATGCCCTGCAAACACGTACTCAGCAAATAACCAAAAAAATAAAGCATTTCTCCAGCTTTGACACTTATCTATTTTTTGGTTGGTAATATGGAACTTCTTGGTAGAGGGAGTTTGCAAATCTCCCATATACATAAATATATACTCTATAAATTATATATCTACCATCTATAAGTATATATGTACCATTTAAAAATTATGTATTATTTAAAGAATCAAGCATCAATAAATTTCTCCTTTTCTACTCAAGTTGTTCTCAATAATAAAAATAGGATGCATAAATAAATCGATTTGGTTTGCTGGCTGTTGTCTTAGTCACTGTCTTTGCTGCTGAGTCACAATACTTGACACCTACAAGTTAAAGGAGGAAAGGCTAATTTTGGCTCAGAGTTTCTGAAGCTTCAGTTCATGGTTAGCCTGCTCACACTCGGAAATGGCATGGTGGAATGGCTTGCCATAGAAGAAAGCTGATCTTGTCATGTTGGCCAGGAACCAGAGAGAAGGAAGGAACCAAGGAGGGAAATCTACCCTTCCACAATATGCTCCCCGCCCTGTGACCACTCTTCAGACCAGACCAACAAGTCAGCTGTAGCACCCTCATTGTCCAGTCACATTCCAAAAGCCCCACATCTGAACACATGATAATTTTTTGGGGGTGAGTCATCCTTGATCTAAGCCACCCCCACAGTCATATTATTTATAATAAACACAAAATTAATAACACCAAAATTTGCAATGTTAACCTCTGTGTCAGCATATGTACCACCAATAGCCTAACTACCATACCTTAAGAAACTGTGCTTTAGTTTTTTCTGTGCCATTTTGCTGTGAAGATACTGAGACTTGGACAGGTTAAGTGATTTGCAAAAAGTTACAGTGTTTGAGTTGCCAAATGGGAATTATGCTAGACTCTAAGTCATACAGCACTGCCCATTATGTCATTATTCGTAAGACTGATGAAATCAAAAGGTCACCATGGCTTTGTCTTTCCAGGTGTTCTTGATTTCAATGTATCTATTTAAAGTAAATAAATGGAAATTATTTGAAAGTAATTTCAAATTTACTTGAATTTGAAATTTGTCAACAGCCTGTTTCAAGGTGTGTCTATTCATTGCCATTTTAGTGATGAGCAAGACATTACTGTTACACTAGGGTTCTCATATACAGAGGAGTTGTATCCCACTTTTGGGCATTTTGGAGCAGTAGCACTCAAGGGCTTATGTGGGAGTGATCCCCATACTTGAAGATGCAGAAGGAACTGGAGGTATAACTAAGTGGTAAAGGATTTGTCTAGCATGTGCAGGGCCCTCCTGGGTTTAATTATCCCCAGGATCAAAACAAACAAGCCCTCCCCCAACAAAAATGAAAACAAAAGTTTAATTGAAATTTGTCTCTTATTAAATTCCCCCTACAGGATTAAGAAATTACATAATTGTAAGTTCGAACTCAATTTAGGCAACTTAGTGAGTTAGACCTAATCTCAAAATAAAAATTAAACATTAAAAGAAAAAAGTTGTTGGAGAGGTAGCTTGTTGAAAAGAACTTGGGTTCAATTTCCTGTGCCACAAAAACACATATATGTCATATATGTAATATTGTCAGTAGATTTGACTAAAAATGTAGTCATACAGGATTTGCTAGTGGTTTAATAGAATTGCATATATATGTACTTCATAAACAAAATAACTTGCATTGTGAAATTTGTGTATTTTCATTAAGACTCTTAGAAAGCTAAGAGATAAAATATTTCACTCATACTTATCATGGTTATGTTAATCACTATCACTCTTTATTCAAATATAAGCTTAAATACATTTCAGCAATTCAGAGCCTGCCTGTTCACCTATCTTGTCATAAATCTACTAATATTCTCATGGTTTATAGCTTGCAACTTAAAGACCTTTGGTGGAACCAAGCATCAGGTAGAAACTCTAGAACATATACCACTGAAACAGAACAGTAAAAATACTACTTAAAGAATATCATGAATCAGCTGGGCGTGGTGGCACACGCCTTTAATCCCAGCACTTGGGAGGCTGAGGTAGGAGGAGCGTTGTGAGTTCGAGGCCAGCTTGGGCTACAACACGAGCGCAAGGCCGGCCTTAGCTACACAGTGCGACCCTGCCTCAAAAAACTAGGACCGGGAGTTTGGCTCAGTGGCTTAAGCGCCTGCCCTGGCAGGCACAAAGTTGTGAGTTTGAAAAAAGAATATCATGAATCTCTTTATGACAAACTATAACCTTGTTCACTGAATTGGAATTTGTTCTTTTCAAATATTGCTTCATGTAAGTGGGTTACTGACTAGAGACCTAGAAACAATTCTGTTGCGAAGAGGTACTCACTGTAGTATTAACTGCTGAAAATCTTATTTGAAGTATGTACGTATCTTACGTGTGTTACAACCTGAACAGTTTATTTACACCATGGTATCAGGGTTGGTTAAAACACAGATTCTACTTTTTCAGAAATATAGATTTTTCTGATATGCTGCTGGCCTAATGATGCTTACATTTCAGCCCTGACCATGGACAGAATCCACCGAAAATGACTGGAAATTTAGAAAGAAATTTGAGGAAGCAGAAGATTACTAGAAACTGAAAGAAATCACAAGAGCTTTTTGAAATGAGAATGCTAATCAAATAATAATCAAACAATTTGATGTTTCAAAGTTTTAAGCTGTATTAACAATAAATACAGCTTTAAAATGTTCTGTCCTTTGAGAATAGAATCTTAGGTAGAAGATATCTTTGACTTCATTTCTGAATTGATCTATAAAATACAGGAGGTCTCTATTGTGAGAGGAAGAAAGATGGGTTAATTTCAAGGAAAACAATGGTAGGGCCTTCCGATTGTCAGCTTATGACGACATGACAACTATTAGGGGAAACGTCTTCTCAAATCAAAAGGTCATGGCCCCATGTCAATTTCTTGTACTACACTGGTGACCCAAATCCCCCTCTTCTGTGTGATTTCGCATTTGCCCCTCTAGGTTTCCTTTCTGTCTTGTTGTTTGTGCAGGAAACCAGACCTGAATGGAGAAAGGGTAATATGTCCTGTTTTCCTGGAATGTTTCTGGGTGACATGGACTTCTTGATAATTTTAACATTTATCTCAGAAGGTTCATTTCTAG
The DNA here is from genome assembly GCA_004363535.1 of Dasyprocta punctata. Classification (NCBI taxonomy): domain Eukaryota; kingdom Metazoa; phylum Chordata; class Mammalia; order Rodentia; family Dasyproctidae; genus Dasyprocta; species Dasyprocta punctata. The sequence goes on along the minus strand of RJWM01007288.1, from coordinate 33,752 downwards.
ATGACATAAAATACTAAGATTTGTGTTAAGACACATCAGTTTGAGTTTGCATTTCCAGTCGCTATAGTCTACTATTCCATGAGATACCTATGCAGAACACAGAGTTCTCACTTTGATATAGAGTTCAAGTTGAAAGGAACCAAGAGATAAATAGCATCTCTTTCACTGACTGTTTCTAGGCAAGCATACAGGTGGACAAAGAGAACTCAGGTAGGCGGCTAGGGACAACTCTCTTGGTTTCTGGCTTTGAGGGAGAATCTGATGATGCCTCCCTAGTGGTCACCTGCTGTACCGGTCAGCTGTGTTCTGGTGTGGCTGCAGCCTGCAGAAGTCTAATAGTGCAGGAGGACAGTGTGGAGTAGGCGGAAGTGTAAGTGAGATGCAAGGTGCAGACAGAGGTGGGGCGGTTCTCACACAGAGTGTGTAGTGGTAAGGTCATTCCTACTCAAGTGGTTTCAGCTTTTCTTGTGTGGTGCGTATCGGCAAGGGTGATGCAACTGTTGAGTAGCCTGTTCTTCTTTACAGTAACGAAAATGAATTTTACCAACTGCTTTAATTCCCAAAGGTGTGAGTTTGGATGATAATTTACAGTGAACATTTACAATGGAATCTATCAACAAGAACCCTAGTCCCTGAACTTCCAGGTAGGTTTGGCCCATGGGAACCCCATTAGGAAGTAGTTGGGAGAAGAATGAGGTTAGAGTGGCTATTTCCCTGGATAACCCAGCTGGCTTGGTCACTTTGAACTTGGTTCTTTCAGACTCTGCAGACTCTTTTCTGATAAATTCTGCTAATTGCTTTCTTCTCTGGTTTTGGGTGCTTTGAGATGGTCACAGCTCAACAGCTACTGAGCCTCTGGTTACTGTCACACCCCCTGCACTTCTCCCCTCTCACACCCCTATAAATAGTCCCTGTGCACCTAATCCCTCTTCAAATGATTCCATTTCTTCTGTTTTCTCTCGGATCCCTGGTTGATAAGCCTCTGCTCATATCCGTCCGTCTAAGAATTAGTTGGGAAATTCCTTCTCTGCCTCCGTCTTCTTATGTGGGGCATAGGTTGTTGTAGTAAGCTAAAAAAAATCTTTAAAACCATTGATGCATCTTTATAGTCTATCTTATTGTCAGAAAATTGGAATTCAAAATGGGGCAGTGAATTCTGAGCAATCTTTGAATGTAATTTATAGAAGTGATGTATTTTCAATTTATGCTAATTCTGAAAAGAATGGAATTACTAATGATTGGGAAATAATAACATTAGCAATATGCCACATTTCATTTATAAGTATAGATGGAAATATTAATTACGAAGTATGGAACCATTATTGTTTGCGTTGAACACTAGTTTTCCACAGTAAACCCATGAAATGTATTTGGACATTGAACATAAAAAAGTAAAGACAACATAGACAGAGCATGGCTAAACTGAATTTGCATATAACTTCAGAGGTTTAGTAAAATTTTGACTTCATGGCTCACTAAATTTTATGAAATGTATTTATTTATTTATTTATTTATTTATTTATTTATTTATTTTGCAGCACCAGGGATTGAACTCACAACCTCACGCCTGCCAGACAGGCGCTTAAGCCATTGAGCCAAACTCCCAGCCCTTGAAATGTATTTTAAACCAATATTTATCAAAGCTTGGTAGAAGATAGGACATGGAGAGAGAAGAAAATAAAGCAGACACCCAGGAGAAATGACCAAGATGAAATGAGCATGTTTGTTACTTTTTGTCCAATAGCAGTGAGACACTCACGTCTGTGTCTCTTTTGGGCTGTGTATGGTGTGGAGGAAGGATGGGAGGGAACGGGGAGGAGCTGAAATAAACGTACTAACACGTCATGAGGGGCCACACTGGCAGAGTACTGCAGTTGCTCCTTTACATGTGGTTTCACTTCCCAGGCTTTCAGTTAATCAAGATGAACCATGGCATGAAAATATTAAATGGAAACTTTCAGAAGTAAGCAATTCATAAGTTTAAATTGTGTGCTCTTGTGAGTAAAGTGATGAAATCTTGCACCATCCTGCTCTGTGCAGCTCCATCTCACCTAGGAAGCCTAGAATTATCTCTTTGTCTGCTGTATAAATGCTACGTATGCAAGCTGTCCAGTAGTCAGTAGCAATCTCGCCAATCTGAGCAACTTTTGCAGTATCATAGTGCTTGTGTTTAAAAGTAACTATGATATATATATATATATATATATATATATATATATATATATATATATATATAATTAAGTTTATGGGTACATTTTAGGTATATATAATGATCACATTCATCACAGAAAATTTGTACCTGTACATGATATATTTTGATACTTTTTTCCCTCCATTTTCCTACCCTACCTTGAAACCCTCTTCTTCTAATTTACCACAAAGCTTTGTTTCCAGTTTTCCTTCTTTTCTCTTTTTTTCTTGCCCCTTTCTTCCTTTTCCTCTTTCCCCTCTCTGGTTCCCCTTTCTATTTGAACATTTTCTTCCTATTTTACAATATCTATTATGCATTTTGATCTTTATTTACACTTTTGGGTTCTCACATCAGAGAAACAATGTCACACACATGTAGATCCCCCGATTTATTTTCCTTGAGTGTGTTCTCAATGTGCATCCATTTACCTAGAAATAATTCATCATTCTTTATAGCTGAGTAGTACTGCATTATTAAAAAAAAACCACATTTTCTTTATCTATTTATCGGTGGATGGGCATTTGGGCTGTTTCCAAGATTTAGCACTTCTCAGATGAAGAAGTGGAAACAGAAAATAAATATGTGAAAAAATATTCAACATCACTGGTCATTTGAGAGATGCAAATTAAAACAACACTGATATCCCATCTCACTCCAGAAAGAATGACAATTATCCAGAAATCAACCATTAATAAATGCTGGCGGGGCTGTGGAGAAAAAAGAACCCTTCTCCACTGTTGGTGGCAGAGTAAACTGGTGCAACCACTGTGGAATCAGTATGGAGACTGCACAAAAAGCTAGGACTAGAGGTTCCTTTTGACACTTTTATTCCCTTTCTTGGTGTCTTCCCGAAAGAATTAAAGACATCATGCCACAGTGATATATGTACATCCATGTTTATAGTGGCACAGTTTTTAATCAGAGAGAGAGACAGAGACAGAGACAGAGAGAGACAGAGAGACAGAGAGACAGAGAGACAGAGAGAGAGAGAGAGAGAGAGAGAGAGAGAGAGAGAGAGCCAAGACAACCACATACACTATATTCCCAGACTTTTAAAACTTTCTATTTTGAGAAAATGTCTTGCTAAGTCACTAAGTTACCATAGGTGGCTTCAAGCTTTTAATCGTCCTGCTCTAGCCTCTGAGAGTGTTAGCATCATAGGCATGTGTCACCTGGCTCCCTTACTGTATTTATAAATCTCCCAAAGTGCAAGTAGTACAAGCAATTTGGAAATGCTGAAGTGAACCTATTGTTTCCTTTAAGTGAAAAGATGAAAATTCTCAATTTAAGAAAACAAATCTTATGCGAGGTTGCTAAAATCTATTTTAAGAAAAAAATTTTTAATATCTTACCATGCCTAATTTATAAACTAAACATTGCCCTAGGTATATATGCATAGTAGCAAACATATTTCGGCTCCACGATTTCAGGAATCTATGAGGGATCTTAGGCTGTGATACCTGAAAGTAAGTGGAGGCTACTGTACAAAAAAGAGGGACTATTTTGAGTTAGGACCATTACAGGGCCTGCATTTCCAAGAGCAGTGAGAAGTAAATGACATGGAGAAAGGTTTGAGAAAGAAACATCAGAGAAGTAAGCTTTGGTCAAGGCAGAGTCTAGTCACGATAGTTCAAGGGATCACTTTTCTGCAAATAAATTGACAGAATGATGGTAAAATGCTTCAACACCATAAGGAATGGGCAACATTTACTAAGAGACAACACTGAACACTTAGATTTTGCCAGGCACACTTCTGAGTCATAGAATTCTATGGGACATACTTGATTCATTTTAACTGAGATAACATTACTCAACCATAGCACGCATATGTGTATATGTCTTCTGGTATCTGTCTCCTTACACACTCAACCATGGTCTTTACTCTAATGATTTTACCTTCCCTAATAACTTTCCAAAAGCCTTACTTATAAACAAAGTAGCTTAATTATGTTTCGAGCTTTTTAATACTTCACAATGGTGATTATGTTTCAAAGTACAGAGCCTTGGGGGGCAGATACTCAAACTATATCAATCCATAGCAATATGTGTATGGATATGTCTTTCATCAATTCAAAAGCAATTGGCTTCCTGGTGATTTAGTTTATATAACGCTGTTTTTTGTTATAAGAACATCAGCAAAAAGAAACAAAAACACACCAAAAAAAAAAAAAAAGGTGAAAGTAAACAGCAAGTTTATAAAATCCAGTTGATCTTAAAGAGCAAGTTTACATTATAATTATGATCCAGTTTTTATCTCCACTGACAAAGAATGCCTGCAAGCCATGTTCCTTTAGCAACCATTCCATCATTGTATACTCCTCCTTTCCAAATCTTTTCACTCTTTTCTCAATCATCCATTCTGCAACTTTAGAATCAAGATATTTAGAAAGCTAGTTTGACTTTTAAAATATTAAACTGATATTCTAAGTATCAATAAGATGAAACTTTATTATCTTAAACATCTTGCTGCTACTGATTTGGAGTATTTGGGCCCATGACATCTGCTGTCTGTGAGAAGCATTAAAGATTTTTCCCGTCAGCTCTATTTTGAGAAGTTTGGAGCCTCTTGAGGTGTCTTGAATCTTTGTACAACTCATCCAAATATCTATTTTTTGGAATTTAAATGAGAAAAGATTTGGCAGTACATTTAGAACTAAAAATAGGGAAAAATGCCATTGTTTTCCTTCTTAAGGATTACAATAAAGCAGGATTCCAATTCCCAAAAACTGATGTGATCCCAATTACTTAAAACACGAAATCCAGTACCAGGAAAGAACGGAGCATTTATAAAACATTATAACCTGTAATTTAAAAATCATATCATAACCTATATGCTACACAAGGAAATAGTCTATGAAAGAAACAGAGACTATAAAGTGATTCCAAAATGAAAAAAAAAGTGATTCCAAAATGAGATATATAAGCAGCATAATCCACTTTAGTAATAAAAAGAATGTCACTTCTGTAATGAGACCTTCTCCTCTTCCCATCCACATCCTTCTTTTTTACAGGAAGTAATCATTATAGGAAGCATGAGGCACAGGGAAAATACATCTAGTTCTCAGAAAACTAGAGGCTTTTCTGAAGTTTCCATCAATTTTTCATAGGAAGAAGTATACTTTAAAAAGACATTTGCAAGCTCTTCTGATAATGATTCACACAAAATCCATATAATCCAGGTGAAAGAAATGACCTATTTTTAAATGTCTTTTGTAGGAATTCAGTAAATGTGTACGATCCTCTGTTAAGTCTATTTTTATTTCCCACAATGTTTTTTAGAGTTTGGTTTAAAGTTTCATTAACAAATGATACTTTTCCATAAATTGTCCACCCTGAGGACCTTGATAACTAGAAAATCAAAGATTTATTGAGATTGGTCTAAGAATACTGCTATTCAAATGAATTATTTCAGTGACACTTTGAATATGTACTTTTGCTTTGAGATCTATAATAAATTTTATTTTATAATCAGAAAAATTCAAAACATGAAATAAAACTATTTTAATCAAATGATTTAATTTATTAATCAAACTATTTAAGACAGTATCTACTGGTTGTTTCTAACTGGCACCTAGTTTTGAATGCCTTTGATCATTTTCATTTTGAAACACAACCAAGTCTCTGTTACAAAACTAAACAATGCGGTCTTTATTGTTTTAGTTGTATGTCTGAACGCTTTTTGAATTACTTAAAGTGTAAGCACTTTGAGGGCTGAATCTATAGTATTATTACTTGTTTGTACCCCTATCAACCTTTCTTCCTGGTTCACAAACTATTCCATGAAATTTCAATTACAACTTTGGATTTCCTGTAGATCTGATATTCTGACATACAATTAGACTCCTTTTAGGATTTAAACTGGGTATTTAGAGACTTCAGATCTAGTGCAGTGTCATTGAGAAGGTTAAACACTTGAACATAATTTTCCCACTTACAAAATTTTAGCTTATCACTAAAGCTTCAAATTTTAAGTAATTTTAGTCTATGCTGACCTGTCTTTCTCTTGGAAGTCTGTCAGTAGGACGCTCAGCCAAACTGAAACCACATGAATTGTAGGAAATAATGTCTCTACCTAAAAGAAACGGCAAAACCCAGAGAGCTTACTACGATGGTTTTAAAAATAGCTACAAATTCTTTGTTGCTCTTCCTTTTACAAGATGGAGCCTAATTGCCCTCCCTAATAGGTTCTGTAGAATAATGCGGTTAAAATAGATATAGATTCCTTTTTACTCTCTCTTTTGGAAGGCTTATACTGCAGAAAGCTAGCTGCCATATTGTGAAGACACTCAAGCAGCTCTACAGGGCTCAGGCGTCAAGGAGTTGGGGCTTCCTGGCAGCAGCCATGGCAATGAACCATACTAGCGAAGCCTCTAAACTTGATTGTGACCACATGAAATGCTTGGCTTGAGCCACCCTGAATCTCCTCCCACAGGCACTGAGATTATAAATGTTCAGTGTTGTTTTATGTTGCTAGAGTTTGGAGTAATTAAATTATGTAGTAGCAAATAACTAATACATTTACCTATGTTTTGCAATAAATGTTCATACATATTAGCAGAGCTAAGACCAAACTAAATATTCACCTTATTCTGGAGGAAATAGGTGTTTTAAAACTATTTTGAAGGATGGTTTCAGGTTCAAAAATATTAAATCATCCTTACTATAAAAAAATCAAGTTTTATCCTGCTAAGATTAAGTAATATTTTCTTTTGTGGCAAACCAAATTTAAAAAGGCAGAAAACAAGGCACTACTCTTTTTTATAATTCTCTTTCACCATTCTTTGCAGTGATGCATTTCACTTAGGCTGATGCTCATGATTTATTAATTTATATTTATTGAGCTCTCCTGTACCTTTAAGGAAAAACAGGAATGATACACAGCATAATAAAAAGTGATTTCTATCCTTAAGGAGCTTAAATATTTCAACAAATATTGCCGTGAGCATTCACAGTCAAACATGCAGAGTTTTTAAAAATATGGACATAGACATAAAATAATGCATAAAATGAAAATACTAAAAAGAAAACCTTTTTGTTATTATTTTGCATAGATCATTTCATTTAATCCTAATAGTAATCATACAAGGCATCACATACACGCTTTATGAGTAATGCTATTTCTTTTGAAAATAAATATTTTTCTATTTATAAGGTAAGTATAGAGACTTTGAAAATATGGAAAGATGCTCCCAAGTCGTGTTGTGTAAAATCAATTCAGAAGACTGTATTACACCTTAAGTGAAGTAACTATGTATCTCATATCCCGATGCTTCTAATTCCCTTGCTGAATTAGAGTCTTTCAGAAGGAAGCCACTGAACAGAGTGGGACAGGTCCACGACATAAGGACTGTTACTACGGAACCTGGCCGACAAGACTGTGTTTTAAAAATTCTTGTTTGGGAGTGCGATCTGGTTACATTTTTCAATCAATTTTATTACTGTTGTTGCTGTTTTTTTTTTCTCATGTGCTCAAGGAAATCTACAGAACTCACTAAAAGTAAATGTAAGATTTTTAGTAGTTCATATTATTAAGGAAAACACACTAGAAATGTTCCTTAAAATTCCTTAAGGGTGACTTTAAAAGAAGTTCCAACAATTTTATTAGTATGACGTGACTATATTTTTCTCTTCTTTTTCTGTGTTAACCTGAGTAAGTTCTTAGTTTTCAAACCAAATGTAAGGTACATATTTCTACTAATAAAGTAAAAATGTAAAATTATTTTTCAGGTTAGAGTCTTACTGTAAAAAATGGAGATTAAGAGTCTTTACTAAACTTGAAAATTTGGGATTTAAACAAATGACAATGCAATAGCAGTTTTATTTTCCATAGTGAATCTCTAAAGTGAGTAAAATATTTTGTCTTTCTGTATTTTAAAGGTAAATATTGGAGTATCAAATAACCTTTGACAACACTTTAGGTATGCTGTGTAAAGATTTTTTTACCATAAGATAATCCAGATGATTGTTTGATTTGTTTCAAAACTAAATGCTGAAGAATGTTTAGAGTTTCTTGAACTTACATAGGCATATAAATGAACCACATAGAAAACCAAGACATAACAAAGGCACTGGGATGAGAATCCTAACAGAGAAACTTCTTTCTAGATCTCATAATTTTAGCAATGATTTCATATAACAATTGGGAAGAAAAGAAACAAAACGCAAGTTTCAGAAGATGGTCAGTGCTTGATTTTTGCTGATATGGCTGGCTTGGAAGTTTGAAAGCCTGGGAAGAAAGTAGGGGAGGGAGTCTAATGGGCTTTGGTTTTCAGACCGGAGACAGCCTTGGACAGAGACCGTGGATTGCTTGTGGATTGCTTTCCTTATGGCAAGAAAGCATAATGTAATATGTAGGAAAAAAATTTTTTTTTTGCTTTCCCTAATCATAATATGGGAACACCACTACAACACTTCCTAAGTGCTTAAACATGTTCTGGGACAATAATTCTGTACACACACATAGTAAATTTCAGAGGATAATAAATGCTCCTCTTCCACATAAAAGGGGGCTAGCAAGTGGGTGGTGTCTGAAGCCTAATCATAAGTTTGAGACATAAATGAAGCAGGCTGTTAAGGGACAGTTCTTGGTAAACAATTAGTCTTTCATGTGAAGATAAACAGCTGCTAGAATGCTACAGAGATTTAAGAATACACAGAAAAAGAACTTTAGGCACTATCAAGGATAAAAATCAGGGTTGAGTATTGTTCAGGAAAAATGGACATTAAGAGGAAAAGATTATTTACTTTCATCACATTTTAAAACATGTAGTGGTTTATATTTATTCCAAATTAGAGTCAGAAAATAGCTCTATTGAGCAATTATTCGATAAGCACTGAAGACTTAGTAAGGTACAGTAATGAGGAGGATAGTAAAAATAATAAAATATGAGATGTAAGAGAGGAAACATTCTGGTGTAAATTTTTACTAACAACTGGAGAGAGAAATAGAAACATTCAACAGTAAGAGAGTTCAGTTTTGTAAGGATTTGCACCTTGAACTTTGTCCTCTGAGTATCCGCTCGCAACTGGGGGCATGGTGAGGTAGAGTATACAAAAGCTTACAAAATACTACATAGTACTCCCTTATTTGTGAGTTCACATTCTGAAGATTTAGTTTCCAAGGGTCAACTTCAGCCTGAAACTACTGAATGGAAACTTTCAGAAAGAAACAATTAATAAGTTTAAAATTTGCACTGTTTTTAGGTAGCATGTGAAATGTCATACCATCCCATTCTTCCCTGCCAGGGAGGTGAATCCTGTGTATACATTTTATATATGCAACCTACTCTTTAATAGCTTCATAAGAAAGAAAAAAATAAAACCATGACACAGATGTATGCAAGACCTTGTACTTCATGCTAAGCACTAAGAATCTATGAGTTTTAAGTAGTTGAATGATGGGATTTGCAGTTTTAAAAGAGAACCCTGACTGCTGTGAAAGGAATGTATCGGAAGGAGGCGATCAGAGCTGAAATCCTGTTAATAGGTCAGAGATAATAGGGCAGGAAAAAAGAAACAACTGAATGCTCTGTAAGCTGGGATATTAGATATGAAGAGAGGCAGAAGCAGTGATGCCTAAGTTGTTGGAAGGACACTCAGCAACAGATATTTGGTAATGTCTGGACTATGGGAATGTGGAAGGAGTTGCTGTGATAGAAAATTCTCAGCTTCCTCCCATGCAAAGCTGAGTGGAAGGAAGTACCATCTTAAAAATTTGAGGAGACTGCAGGTGGGCTGCGGTCCATGGAAGCGGGAAGCAAATTTGGTTTTACCAAAGTTCGACTAGAGAAACTGTGGGATTTTGAAATCACTGGAATCTGGAAGTCAGAAAAGAGGTCTGAGCTGAAGTATAACTTTGGTGGACCTGGAGCTAAGGAGATAGCAGGTATAGTTTGAGAACGTGGCATGGGATAGGGTGGCCCTGAGACTGGTCCTCCTCTGTAAGGAGGCAGTAAGTACGTGAACTGATAAAGACCAGTCAGAGAAGACAGAGAAAACCAGAACAGCATGGTGCTATAGAAGCTGGAAAAAAAGGACTTTTTGTTTTGTTTTGAAGTGAGATGAACAGTCAAAAGACTGCAGTGATCTGAGATCAAGTAGGATGAGCATGAGATGTGATAATCTGACCGAGCAATGTACAAACTACTGAAAGTTCTGCAAGAGTCAATGTGGAAACTTGGTAGAAACAAGAAGCCAGATTAGAGCAAGTGGGCGAGGTGCTGAAGAGGAAGCAGAGATATCGATTCACTGACCCACAGATGCAGGAAGACATCAATCCATCCAATTCATCTCTGTGTAACCAATGTTACACAGAGACAACTCGACCCTGGAGAAAACCGAACCCAGTTCTGGCCTGGAGTGGTTCATGACAATCTTAAATGGAGAGACAAACAAATAAACACCATTTCCTCATGCCCTTTCTTCAGACTGATTTCTCAAGCACTACTGTCTAGTTTTATGGCTATCTGCTAGTCTCATAGAGATGCCCATTTTTTTCATGTCAAGGCATACATCATCAGAAAAATGATAATATCAATGCAGACCACTGAGATGAACAGGAGTTGCTCAGAGTAGGAGTTGTGACCTAGAAGTTACCAGGACACAATCTGTTGTTGACTCCACTTTGTGGGATAAATGGAATCCCAGTTATCCCCAGACTGGCTCAAACCCAGTTGTTACCTTCTCCTATGTGTGGTAACCTCTATTCATATTTTGGTTCAAGAAACCTAGGGAGAAAGAAAAGACTTCTAGAAATAATGATTATTTTTTCTGCTGAATTTTCAAGTGGCTTGGTTTTGAGTATTTTTGGAGCCAAAATTATGCATTCTATGGTTAAGAAGTACTTTCACTGCTAATATGATTAATAGGTATGTTACCATTATTTAAAAATATTTTGGTACATTCATATATGCAAATATATAAGACTTCTGATAAGACTATGTAACAAGGCTTTGGCATGTCCTGTTTTCCAGCTAAACTCTAGGAGGTTTAAGAACAGGAACTAGGTATGTATTTTCTTTCTTTTTTGTCCTATGTCAGTATAGTATGTCTTATGTAATAACTAATGCTTACTGATTGTTATATTCCAGGCCTGTGAAATCCACACTTAATAATTAGACTTTATTTGTAGTCAAAATCAAGAAGGGAATGTTGATTTGTTGTCCAATGTCTGAAAACAAGACTGACTTTTGCCTTTGACTGGTGGTCCCATCTGATACCAAAGAAACCCAGAAAAATCTGACAGTGGTGGTGGAACGTTAGTGGACTATGTACACATATTTTTGATTCATTATTAAATATTGAGTTCAATATTTATGAACTTTTCACTAGACAGAAAAGTCTATCTCACTGTTAAAGGCTGAAAGTCTGTTGAATCTGTACCTCTTTTAGTAGAGTGTTGTGTATTCTGTGAGCTCGCAGTAAATATTAATTATAGGAAACTACAAGGGGCCAAGCATTCAAACCAGTCCCCCGCAGCCTTCCTCCACGCCTCTCTTGCTAATGAGAGGCCTTCCTGTGGTGTGGCTGTGGTATTCCCTGCCTCATGTTTGGAACCTAAAATCACAGTTGTAAGATAACACATTCGAGATAGGGTATGACATGACTGTCTAGTCAGGGATTAGGATTACATACACCTGTCTTTCGTCACTACATTCTTTTTTACTTGTGCCTTGTTTGCTTGGTTAACTTTCCTTCTGTCTGTGGCACAACAGGCTAAACTCAGTGATTCCAAATGTTTTTCTTTACATGAGGAGGGTCTGGAATCTGGAAACAGTTCAACCTTATAGATAAGTTTTCTTCCTTTGGAAAATGTATGGACACTTGAAATTAGGTTAAAATTAACCCCAAGGGAAATGTATGAAAACAAAAAAAGGATAAAGAATAAATCTAAAAAGACTTAAAATCAAGCATATCTGGAGCAGAAGTTCACTGACAGACTGACTGACTGACTGATGATTTGCTTGGAGCCCTGAGGTTTTGGTAGTTTCCTGGCTTCTGTTACTCTAGGTACTTAGTAAACAGATTCTCACATTAGTTATACGGGGAAATTGTATGGATGAACGGTTTGTAAACAAGCTTACACTTTTAATTTAACTTTTGTTATTTGGTAAGCAAAAGTGGACACCTGGGTTTTTTTTTATTGCAGACTCCGCTCCACTGAGGTGATGCTTGGACCCACAGTAGTGGGGGGCCCTCCCTTGTCATTCTCCATGATCGGGGCAGCACCTCTGGAGTCCTACACCCTACCCCAGTGTGCTATGGTCTTAGTCTAAACTAGAACACAGGAAGATGACCCACGTGGCACTTACTTCTCTGGGAGGACCCAAATTCTGACATACACTTTTTCTTTTTTTTTAACAAAAATGATTTGCTATTGCCACAAAGGTAAATCTTTCTCTCAACAGTGAAACTGAGGCCTTATGAAAGAAGGACACTGCTAGGTTTTGGATTTAAAAAAAAAATACAACAATAACAAAAACAACTATATCCTAAAAGTCTCATGTGTTTAGAAGTGGAACTTTTGGAATGTGATTGGAACAGGTGTGACTACAGACATCAGTGGATTAATTCCTTGATTAGTTCACAGCTGAACTTGCTGTTAGAGGGTGGAGCCTGGCTGAAGAAGGTGGCTCACTGCAGGCCTGACCTGGAAGGATACATCTTGTGTCTCTCTGGCTTTTTCCTCTCTCTCTGCTTCCTTGCTCCCCACGGTTGAGCAGTTTGCCTTTTTAAGGTCTTCTACCCTGTCATTTCTGCTTTGCAGCCAGACCATCACAGAATGCAGTCTCTCAAACCATGAACCCAAATAAACTTCTCTTTCTTTAAGTTGCTGGTGTCAGGTATTTTGTCCTGGGGATGGAAAAGTAACTCATACAGGTACCACTCAGCTTTGCTTGTATGCAGAAAATATAGATAGAGAGCAGAAAGTGTGACTTTCTCCAGGGTGGCCACTCCAACTTGTAGGATTCTTTCATGCAGAGATCTAAGGTTGTAAAACCATGGCCTAAGTACATGAAGAAGGAATTTCAAGGCTAACAGTATTTTAATAAATTTGTCTTGGCAAAAACCAACTATCCAAAGAGGACTGAGAATAAAAAACTTACAGGCAGAGGGCTGGTCATTATGAGGATATGTATTAGTTTGTTAAACTAGCTTTTGTTGTTGAAGATCAGGAAGAGGGAAAATCATTACAGCTACTTTAGTCATATTATATAATGCCTTCAAGTTGAAACTCTCTTTTTATTTAGCGTGGTAGTGCTGGGACTGAACTAGGGCTTCACCTGTGCTAAAGTACATGGTCTACCATCAAGATAACCCCCAAAGCTCTGTGTTCTACTGAAGAAATACTGCAGGTAGAGACCTCAAAAGAAACCATCAAACATCCTAAAACCGAGAGAGAGAGAGAGAGGCCACCAAAATCAAAAGACTTCATTTACGTAAATACTGAAACTCCAAATTTTTCATTTTCTGTTTAAAATTATGATTTAGGTTTTGAAATCTCTAAGATTTCAGAAACACAAATATTTCTTCATACTGAAAAAAGTAGTATATTGATACTGGCACTAAGCCGTTCCTCCTGGTCCTAAGTGGCTTTAATGTTATCTGTGGTTCTCTGCCTTACTCCTTCTGCAAGTCTGTTTCTTGACATCACACGCTGAGAATGTGACCACAGGATTGTGTGTATAACTTCTGAGCACGAAGACTCAAGCCGCGTTGTGTTGATTTCAGCTTCCATAAAACAACATTTTTTCCCCTTAAACTGATGAATTAACTTTAGCATTTTTAATAACCTCTAAATCACACATAAAATCTTGATTGAACAGAGTACTTTGGAAATGGAATGTCAGTTGCATTTTTCCCTTAATGCTACTTTTTTTAAAAACAGTTTATTTCAACTGTTTTTGAAAAATATTGTAAAGTGGATTAACGTATTTTCCTGCCTGAGCATATAAAAACTCAGTGAGCACAAGGAAATCTTTCTTTGAAAGAGCTTTGTTCTCTCACTGCCTCCAGCATCAAATCATTAGAGCTATTCTTCCACTATTTAGCTTCAAGAAGTGTCCCTAAAGATGAGAGAAAGGGCCAAGAATGCCCACCCAAGTCTGGAAGCTACTAGAAACTGTAGAAATACACTATAGGCTGATTTTCTTGGAACAAACTTTTCTCTGAGAAGTAAATTACGAGTTGCTTGATTAACTCATTAGCTAAACTGGCTTAGTTGACATTTTAGAGAATTAAGACAGTTTCTTTTGAGCAATAAATTTAAAAGGGATGTATTCTGTATTTCACAGTCACTGCTGAAATGGATGCTTAGGAATGATTGTGAGATGTTGGAATTTTCTATCCAGAAGTTTAAAAATGTGCAATCTCTATTCATTCTCCCGACAGGTGAAGGAATGGGTGATATCATCTTGATGGAATGTGTGTAGCACTGTGATTTTAGGAAGGTAACTCTCTGAATTTAATTCTTAAGAAAGAATATTATGGTATTTTTCATGAAGCATTTATCACTCTAAAACTAAAAATCATTGTTTCATTTTCTGTCATACGCACGAACAAATTCTTTCAAAATATTGTTCTCCTATGAATGTCATGTGTTTCACTTTGCAATGTGGAATGAAAACGTTCCAAGAAAACTCCAATTACACCAAGGCAGGACTTTAAGCTGCTGGGAAAAATGTCTTTCCCACTTGTCCCTATCTACACACTTTCTCATTCCCCTCCTGAAACATAGCTTTATTTTGAATATATGAAATGCAATTCACAGTTTCTCTAACTAAATGAGAGCTCCTAAATGGACTCAGAATGACCCATTTTCCTTCTTCACCGAACATGGACTGGTCAGATACTTGTTATCAGGCTCCACAGCAGGGCAGAAAACTCATTGCAAGATTGCAGCAAGCCGAAGGGTGTTAGACACAGAATAATTTTTGATTGTCTTTTCTCTTTCTCTCTCTCTCTCTCTGTCTCTCTTGTTCTTCTGGATACTGGGAATGGAACTCAGGACCTCATACTTGCCAGCCAGGCACTGTGCCACTGAGCTAAACCCTCGGCTCCTCAAATCTCTTTTCTGTGAGCCAGGAACTGTTCAAACCCTGGGAACACAGACAGTGATGAAGATAACACCGAAAGGCCCATCCTCTCACAAAGCTAACTTTCCAGTAAGAGAGATTTACTGATAGGAAACAAATCCAGTTAATGTCGTATTCAGATATATGCCAGGAAGGAGATACAGTATGATCATGTGGTGGCAAATGAGGGGGACTTGGAGAGGGAGTGGGAGGTAGCATTAGCCAGTCTGGTCCTGGAAGCAGTACTCATGGAGGTGGCATTTCAGCTGCCACTTGAGTCTCCAGAAGGATTTAGCCCTGCACAGGCGTCTGGGGAGCAGTGGGTGCAGCAAGTGAGGAGCCCATGAGATTGGAGGGAGTCTGGTGTGTCACAGGGACTGGACAAGGCAAGAGTCACTGTGACAGAGGGAAAAGGGCAGAAGGGTAGAGGGAGAAGAGGTCAGGAAGCTGAGTCCAGGCCGGATGTGTGAGCCCTTGGAAGAATTTCATGCTGGTTGCAATGGGAAGCAGCTGGGCAGTTCGAAGCAGGCAGAATGTCTTGATCTGATTAATGCTTAGATTACTCTGCACAGAGGCTAGACTGTGCAGGCAGGAGGGAAGTGGGAGGTCACCGGCAAGACTGGGAAACAATGCTCACTTGAGCTGGGTTTGTGGGAGAACAACATCAATCTTCTCTGGCCAAGGGTGTGAAAAGTCAAAAATATCAGGAGATATTTGTAGGAGAAGTGGGTAGGACCTACTGCTGCCTGGATTGCATGGGTCATGGAAGGAAAGAAAATAATTCAAGGTTGATTCTGCCTGTTCGATTGGGATACTGGCTTAAAACCTAAGTCTCTGAGGTAGAAAGCAATTGTCCTGCTTTTCCCATGTTCAACACAGATGAGTGCTAGACAGCCAAGTGAAGACATCAAGTCAGAATTTTAGCTGTTATTGATGGGTGATCACCATCCATTCAACACTGTTTAAAGCCCTTATGGTGCAGTAGTTAATTTCTATCTGTCAACTTTAACTGGAAGTGGGTATTACTATTATAACTGCTAAGGGTATAATAACAGCAGAGTTTGAACTAGCCCAGAGCAAAGCAAGCTAAGGGGCCTGAGCTGGTTGTCTTTGTGCTAGGTCAAAGAAAGAAAAAGAAGGTTTAGATTGCACAGAGAAGTTCAAGTTGCAAACACACGCTTTAGTGTCATGGTCCCACATGGTGTTTTTGAAACCTTGGGACAGGATGAAATCTACTAAACAGACTATATAGATAGAATGGAAAAGATAGGTGGAAATGGCATCTTGGGTCCTTTAACAATCTAGAAGCCTCTTGAAGGAGGAACAGCAAAAAAGCATGAGCAAGCGTGACTGGTGGAAATCAGGCAGATGGGTTTAGATTCTGCCTAAAGGTCCCTGGAGTTCACATATAGAAGTGCTTTAAACTATCAATTTTAAAAAGTGTATTTTTAGAAAAGGAAGTCATGCAGATTTGGAAGTCAAGGGTTATGTCAAACAATGTTTTTTCTCTGTGGAATACTAATATTTGTAGAGAAAATAGTTTAGCGCACAAGAAAATTGATTCCATTATGTTCATGTTTACAATCAATGCATGGGACTTTCTGATGTTGGGTGGATGACAACTAAGACAGAGTTGTCCAAACCGTGACTAAAGTTTCTCAAAGCATTTGGGCACTGATGTCCTGTTTCCCTCCCAGTAAAATCATTCTTTAGTTAAGATTATGGAAACCTCTGTCTTCATAAGAATAAGCCTCAAGAAATGTAAGATAATATACATCATGTATTTTGCCACATAGAAAATTCTAATAGCAAAACAGTCAAGCCAAAACTGGATCCTTAGACCCTCAGGACCTGCCCATTTACTCATGTTGTACATAAACTCTGACACAGGCAAATGACAATGTAAAGAAGGAAAATTAACGACCATTATTAATTTGGCCTATATTAACACATATGCAATAATGACTTTACTTACTAACTTGATTTTGTGATAAGAAAACATATATTTAGAAGCAATCATCTTTCAAATTATAAAACAATTTATATTTTAATTTTAAAAGAAAGTTTTTTAAAAATGCACTTTAATTTTAATTGGGAGAAGTAAAGAAGTATATTTGGACTTTTTACAAAAATTGGAAGCAGTGCATATCTACGAAGGCTCATCTTTCTTTGGAAAGTATGGTCAACTGAATTATTTTCCTTTTGAACCTTCCAATGGGAGCTGGGAACCATTTATGTAAGTGTATGAAACCTATTTAGTTATCCGCTAAAGACCTGGGTGGTATAATCTTTAAAAAACTTTATTTTTCTCATATATCCTAGTTTATATATAGATGTCTCCCAAAGCCTCATGCACTCATGGGTGAGATGTTGGGAAGGTAATGGGATCATGAGGGCCTGATTCTCATTACTGTACTGGTCCACTGATGAGTTTATAGCTAAATGTGATGTGAGGAGGTGAAATGTGGTCCAAGAAGATGGTCACTGGGGACATGGCCTAGAAGGATTTGTCCTCCTTCTTCCTCACTTGATCTAATTTTGCTTTCTGCCCACCATGCCATGAGCTCTTTCTTCTCTGCCATGGCTCTTCTGCCTATTGCCCTGTTTTGGAGGCACCTGACTATTCTCTGAAACCTGCACATACTGTCAGTTAAAATAAACCTTTTCTTCTTTAATTTGCAGGTGTTGGATGTTGTGTCTCAGAGATGAAATACAACTAAGACACATTTTGGTACACAAAGTGGGGGTCTTTGCTGTGACACTACTTAAGCATGCGTTTCAGAAGCCTTTGAATCTGGGTGGAGATTGGAGAGATTTGGAGATGCTGGCTGAAGTAGCTCTATAAGCCAAGCTTGGTGGGAGATTGTCATTGAAGGTCAGGAAACCAGAATGCTGACAGAAAGGCAAAATGTAAAGACCAGGCTCAGGAAGTTTCTGTTGGGAACTATGACTCCATTGGCAGTTGGACTTCAGGCTGTGTATGTTATGCTCTGGCAGAAAATTAGTCTACCTTTTGCTCTCGTCCTGAGACCTTGCTGAGACTGAGATTAAGGGTGACTGGAAAATTCAGCTGGTGGAGGAAATTTCAAGACAGTCTAATGTTTAGGTAGTGACATGGGTACTGTTGGGAGCTTTTAGCCAACTCTACCTTGAGAATCAAGGTCAGAAGGCACAAATGAATGTTTTAAAAGGTTTTGAGTTTGGTAAGAAATCAAGCTTTGGGAAAGTCGGAGCCTGCAAAGTAAGAGCAGAGGAATGATTGCTTGCTAAAAAGATTAGCATAAGAAAAGCCAAGTACTTTGTATCTAAATAATGCATAGAATACCTTGAGGGAATAGGAGAAAGCTGACTGACCCCACCATTTCCAGACTCGCAAGTGAAAAAGTGAAAGACACTTAGCTTTGAAAACAGAGGCCCAGGACAACATGTTCCAGAATAACAACCACCTAGAGAGTGAGAATTGACTCCCCAGGATTCAGTTCACCATGCTCAATCATCCAGAAGCTCTGCAATCACCAGCAAGATGCAAAGGGCTCAGCTACTGCTTCTACTGGCAGCAGACCTTGTCATCACCCACAAGGTGCTGTTTTTATGTGCATGCAAAATGTAAGAGTTTTGAGGTCAGGGAGATTTCCACCCAGATTTTGGAAGAGGGTCTGGGAGGCCAGGCAGTATGCCTCTAAGAAGGCAGTGTGTGAAATTCTGAGAATGAAGTTGAAGGTGCAGTGGAGATCCCAAGATGTTGGAGAGCCATCAATGTGGAGTAGTGGAGCAGTGGTGAGTGAAGATGGCCCAAGAGAGGCCATGTGGGCTATGGATGGGGACACCCAAACCCTTTGGAGTTTGTATCTCAACAAAATTTGCCCAGTGTGCTGGACACAGAACCATGACATTTAATATTTGTCCTGCTGGGTTTCAGTCTTACTTTGGTCTCATTCCTCTCTACCCCTCTGTTTCCCTTTTGGAATGGAAATGTTTACACTGTCCCTCTATATGTGGGCAGTGTTTAACTTTCTTTTGATTTTTACAGGGGATCATAGCTAATAATCTGCCTTAAATCTTAGAGGAGACTTTGAGTTAGAACTTTTCAGCAATGCTGAAGCTATTAAGACCTTGGCAATTCTTAAAGATGGACTAAATGCAGCTTACAAAAAGGGCAGTACAAGAGTCTTTTGGAAGCCAGAGACAGACTGTTATGTCTCATATCTAGATGTCTCCCCTACAGCCTCGAGAACTCACAGTTAGGGCTTTAGAGAGGTGATTGGGTCATGGAAGCCTTTATTGCTAAATGTGATAGTGAGAGGTAAAGCCCCATCTAAGGGAGTGGGTAACTGGGGGCATGGGCAGGACAGGTGTATCTCTTTCCCTCTACCCTTGATCACTCTCACTCTATCTGCTATGCCATGAACTTTTTATACCCTGCCATGGCATCTCTGCCATGCTGCTCTGCTTTGGAGCCAGAAGACTATAGTCTGAAACCTCTACACGCAATGAGCCAAAACAAATGTCTTCTTACAGTTGTGGGCATTAGTGATTGTGTCTCAGTAATAAGAAAGAAACTAAGACACCAATTCTAAAGTAAAGTTGCCTAACTATTATACAGTATGGTTCATTATTAAGGCTAAAGTTATAATTACAGTGGGAGAGATTTTAATGTATCAATGTATATTGTCCTATTGGCTAAACTATTTTAATTTTTTTTTTTTTGGTATCGGGGATTGAACTCACAATCTTACACCTGCCAGGCAAGTGGTTAGGCCACTGAGCTAAATCCCTAGCCCTGTTTTTTGAGGCAGGGTCTCACTATGAAGTTCAGGCTGGCCTTGAACTCACTTTGTAGCCCAGGCTGGTCTCGAACTCACAACGATCCTCCTGCCTCAGCCTCCCAAGTTCTGGAATTAAAGGTGTGTGCCACCACGCCCAGCTCTATTTTAAGGAAAAGTAGCAATTCCAGAGAACAGCTTTTAATTCTTGAATAAAATATAGTTTTCCTCCATGGAGGAGATCAATTCAATGCTTTATTGTTAAATCTATCACTTCTGAGACCTTACAGATACAAAGCAGTTAAGGTTAAGTAATTGTGTTGCCCCACTGAACTAAGCCATGTGTTTTATCATGGGATCTGTTCTGTGGTAGAGAAGGAACACAACTGACCAGAAGATTGAGTGTGAATATTAGCTCTGTCACTTATAAACTACATGCTTTTGGCTTCAGCCTCATCTTCATTTATAAAATGAAGATAACAAAAGTACTTCCAGAGTTGCTGTGATGAGTTATATAAAAAAATTCAAAACACTAGACAGTATAACCCAAATGTTAGCTGATATTATTACTATGTAACACTGAGGCTGGTGTCTAATTTATAATTTTTCCCCAATATAGCTAGAGTTAATTATATAGAAATAGGGGCCGGGAGTTTGGCTCAGTGCCTTAAGTGCCTGCCCTGGCAGGCGCGAGGTTGTGAGTTCAATCCCCGGTGCCGCAAAAAAAAAAAAAAAAAAAAAAATTATATAGAAATAATTAAGTGGAAGAAAGTGATTTACTAATAGGTAAAAGTTAAAATAACAAATGTAAACACAGTAAAAACACAATCAATTGTCTCTGGTCAAAGGCAGAACTAAAAGTATACCTTCCATTATGGAAGAGAAAACAAATTGGATGAAGATTTATTTAAATACCATCTTGACAATGACTTTGACATAGAACAGAATTCTAGAATGTTTTATTTCTGTGTCATTTTGCTATATTAAAATCTTGATCATGTCACACACAAAAGGCTGTGTTTTTGAAAGGGCCTAGAATGTGGACATTGTTTCCATAACACACATTGGATGTTAGCAATATGGTTTCTGAGTTCAAGGAAAGATATTTCTGATTCAATTAGGGATGTCTTCAAATTGAATTACTCACTATGCCTCATTTCAGAATAATGAATTACCTAATTTGTAATGAGGATGAATTCACTCATAGTAATTTAAAATAATTGGTCCAATATTTTCAAAGTTCATGATGCAGAATAACAATATGTCCTAAGAGATTTCTATCTTGCAATTATTTTTATTGTCTTCATTTGAATTGCTAATCATATTACTATCACAAATTATAAGTAGATGGAAAAATAAGGGAATCAGATTCTGATACTAATCTACATTGTTCAGTTTCACTTTGTGTATATTACAGGATCTAAGAAGCTAAGAGAAAAATTAAGAAATCTGAATTTCCAAGATATTGTGCAAGTTATACCAGGTAGATATGTTATTGTACCAACAGAACTCCTTTCCCACCAGTTTTGGTAAAATTGTAACATTGCTGATAGTTAAAAGGAGTAGATTAAGAACAGTGAAGGAGACTATACTAACTAAATTTTTGAATTAAGCAAAAGTTCCTTAGTGTCAAGAAATTATTTACATTCCTCCTACTCCTGATCACTTAAATTCTATGAAATATTTTCCTATAACATTAATCACATATAATAAGTTGTATTTCATTCATTTACTCTTTCAATCAACTGATATTTATTGCTCCACTGTCATATATAGAAGGAGCACATTTCAATATTACTAGCCAGACACAGTGTAACATCTTGATCAAATGGACACTTAACCTTAAATTTGTACTAACATCACCTTTATATTTGTTTCAACATAGTCAAAAGAATCTATACTGTTTACAGTTTTGCTTCATCTTGATTTTGACCTTAAGCAAGTTACTTGACCAATCTACCCCTCAGAATCTACCTTGTGGGAACTGGGATGACAATCTCATTCAATCCCAGGCTTATGGGGAAAAAGTTAGAAATATTTGCTAGAAATGATTAAAAGTGAGCTAGAGTCACAGTGTTTTAAATAAATATTTGAAGCCTAAATCTTGTGCTCTGAATACTTACTATGTAGACAACAACATGGAACGTAGTAATTACTGTAACTGTCCTACTAACCTGTTTCTAAACTCCGTTTTATTGTTATTTTTACTTTTTTATCTTTAAAAGAAAAAAGTAAAAAAAATATTCAGAAGTATCATTTTAGATTAAGTGGAAGTAATTGTGGTTGAGGAGATAACTGGCAGTTCAGCTGAACTCAGATCTTGGAGTTAAGAGCTGGTGTCTTGTGAGCTTGTTTTTGTTGTTCTCATTAGAAAAATAAAAATCATAGTGCAACTACTTTTGAAAAAGAGAGAAATTGTCTCCAGTGTAACTCATCATATATGCAATAAAAACAACCAAATTTAGATACTAATCAAGAAAGCATGTATTTATTGAACATTTATTCTTTACCAGTGCTGTATCCTGCTTCCTGATTGCAGAATCACAGTTTTGAACAGTCCATTGTCTGTGTGTGCGTACTTTTTCTGTACTTGCTGTACATGAGGAGGAGCAGATGGTCTCTAAGAGCCCATCCCATTTCAAAATGCATAGTACCGCACCCCAATCAGAGAAGGCAAGCTACCTATCTAACCAGCACCTTGTAAGCTGCAGCTTACTCAATTCTTGAAATAATTAGGGAATGATAGTCTTTCTCATATAGAGGTGGCAATCAAGAAATTCTATAGGAATCAACAATTATTATAAACATCTCTAGTTTTATTTTTGTTTAATATTCAGACAAATTAATTGTAAGTTTGCCAAGCAATTAAACTAAGCATATTTCCTAAGTGCATTCTTTTTTTCTAATCCTGAAAGTACTTCACAAATAAGACATGTGTTTGGTAACAAGATGCGGAAATTTCTGTATGAGTAAGAACTCCTTAAATATTTGTGGAGTGATTGAAAATGAATTAATTCACTGATCAATATTTTTGCTTTCAAACAGAACTTCTATAACCTAAGGTACCTTTGTCATAGAGCGATCATGAAGTTGCAAGACAATAGGACGGTACATAAAGAATAGTTTTCAAAGCTAAAACAGCTCTGCAAGGTGGACGGTCACACTCAACTGATGAACTAATCAGGCTCTAACTCACACAGGACTAAACACTGTGTTAGTTTTCTGGCTTCTGGTGATAATCTTCCAGGGTCCTTGCAAGAATAAGATGATACATGTGAAGTAATTAGCAGGCATCTGGCAAATAACAAGTACTCGAGAAATACAGTATCATTTTTTCAGTTCTCCAGTTTTAGTTTCTCACTTTTTTCTTCTTAGAGTGTACATCTCCAGGAATCATAATCATCAGGCAATGGAAAGCGTTGAGCACTTTAGGTATTTTACTGCTAGTTTCATGCTGGTTTTAAATTGCACTTGATTTCTAGTCCGATAGAGAGGAGAAATGCCCTGTCATCTTGTCAATTGTTTCAAAATAAGGAGAACAAATGGCTCTCATCTCCAGAAAAATTTCTGAAGAATAGGAAATGATTTCTGATTTAAGTTTAAAAACCTCTTTCTTCAAGAATAATCAGAAGCAGATTAGGAAACACATAAGACAGTTTTTCTTAATCCAGGGCTTCTAGTTGTTGAACCTATAACATTGCGTGCCAATCTTACTCGTGCGTATCTATGTGCTTTCCTTAGGAAAACAATCCCCAGCTCTCAGCAAGTACACAGAGGTATTGCTTTTCTCTCCAAGTTAAGTATTGTTGATGAGGAAAGACTGTAATTGAAGAGTTTATGATGTGTTTCATTCATTACTTAAGGGTTTGCACTCATCCTTTTCTTCTTTTCTTCATTTAATAAACATTGATTCAATATCTACTATATGCTGTGAGCAGGGAGAATATGGTAGTAAATAAAACATGAAATATATACTGTGCTGACTGAATGACAGTAAGCAATTCAATAAAATGTAGAATGAGATAGTAAAAATACACAATAAAGGAAAAGATTGAGGTGCGGGGCATGACAGGTGGGGTAGGCGTGATAGTGTGGGGTCTCAGACAAGTGCCCTCAGAAGTCTCTCGGAAGCCCTTCTGGTGAGCTGACCCAGGAGACTAAATCAAATGCACTCCCATGACACAGTCATTCCCAACTCCAGGTGATGAGAATTCCAGGCAGTGCTGAGGCCTGGTTTCATCTCTCATGTTTTATGCTGACTTTCTTGGTATACGGTCCTACTTACTTTCACTGCTAGGGTTTTTGGCTTTTAACTTTTCTTTTGCTCTTAATTTCCTCTCTTACAAATGAAGGATTGGTTGACCAGCTGAGTACTCAAAATGTTAACATGCTGTGGTGGTTATTGTTATGATAAACTTCACATGTTTTAAAGTTCTCGCAAATTCAGTATGTGGCCTAAGCCATATATTTCCTTATTAAGTTATTTACCACAGGTTCTCAGTAAAGTAAATTATATGCTTTTGACTTGGAAACACTTAAAATATTAAGACCTCCGTTTTGGTAAGATGAGCTATGCTCCATGACTGTATTCAATCTCAGGTGAATTATTCTTAGTCTTTATTTTACCAGAGTTTATGTTTGTCTGACTCTTCACCACTCCCTACATTCCGGAATGAAGTCATGCTAATGCTAAGCTACACGGACATACATGGTGAATATTGCCACTGGAGACTCGTCCTGGAGGGAAGCACTGTGTTCAGTAGGACTTCAGTAAGAGTAATAGCCTGAGGATCATGTTTCGGCAGAAGTGCTGGTTTTCCTAGTGAAATCTCTTTAGCGTAATAGCCACAATGTGTCACCAAAACAACAACAAACAAACAAAAACAAAACAAAACAACAAAGAAAAAGAAAACTGGCAAAAGCAACCTAATAAAAAAAAAAAAAGAAAAGAAAAGAAAAAGCAAGCTCTCAAGATATTGAAAAGTACGACACACCCCACCATTTATAAAGACTGTGCTGTTTTCCTCAAAACTGAGACCAGTCTCAAAGACAGGAATAAAAACAATTGCGCGGTCATGCAGCTTTGTCTCAGATCTTTGTGTGTGGCGCGTGCTGTGCCTTTCGTGCTGAGCAGTTTTCGAGCTCTAACCGGTATCAGAATCACCAGGAGGGACAGTTAAACTGCAGGAGAGCAGTCTCCATGTATAGTATCTGACTCAGTAGGTCTGCGATGAAAAAAGGTTTGTTTCTAAGAGGTCCTGGGTGACACTGCTGCTGCTGGACCATGTGTGGAGAACCAATGGCTTGGAGAACCCATAGCTAGTTCCTGATTGGAGAACTGCTTCTGGGCTCCTGCAGATGTCACAGCAGTGGAATGTGGTGAGAAATAATAAGGAATCCCAGAAGAAAGCCTTGAAGCTGGGCAGCCAAGGCAGTGATTCCTGTAAGCAAAACAGGCAGGCTCATCTCACTGGTATGCAGTTCTGAGCCTGGAGCCCCAGGGGAGAGCAGGCCCCATCAAAGACAGCCAAGAGCAGACTGATTACATCAGTGCCCAAAGTGTACAGGATGGAAAGCCATCCATCAAATTCTCTACTCACATGTGCACATATGGGCAGCCAAATTGTCAGCAGAGTAACTTTCACTAATTAAAATATTAAAAGATTGAACTGGTCCCTATTTTACAAGCCAAGTGGTTCAGGTTGAATGTTTCTTATCTGAAATGTTTGGGACCAAACTGCTTCATATTTTGGATCTTATAATATTTGGAATACATGTGCATACATGTATATGGAATATATGTGTGCATACATGTATATGGAATATATGTGCCCAAATATAAATATGGATGTAGATGTCTTGGGCATAGGGCCCTACTCTAAACACTAAATTCATTTAGTGTCCATCCTGAGCACTAACTCATGTGTATCATATACACAACCTGAAAGTAATTTCATACAATACTTCTCACGTACCTGCATTTGTCATAGGAGGTCAGCATTGGGACTGTTTCCTCATGCCATCATGTTGGTCCTCAAAAGTTTCAAATTATAGAGCACTTCCTGTTGTGGATTTTTGGATTAGAGATGCTCAGTCTGCATGTATCTTAACAGTAAAAAGTCTCTTTGAATTGAAATGTGCTAGATCCAGAGGATTCATTTGGCAAGGGTGAATTTAAAGAGTCTATGTGCTTTCCCTCTGTTAATTCCATAATAAAAGCTATTTTTGATCTTGAAGAATTTATACAAGATTGATGAGCTATGACAAAATAAAGTTAAAGCCCCATTTTTCTCTGCAGAGTAAAATATGACACAATACATCATAGGAAAAAGGAATTACCTTATTTAAAAGCTATTTGGTGCTTAAACTAAGAATCTATCACTACATACTTCAGGGAAAATGTTTAACACATGTAGAAAATTTTGAGGAATCTCTGGAAAATTCTACAAATTTGAATAGCAAGAAAAACAACTACTTTGTTTAAGTAAAAGATAAACGATTGCTAATTTTTATGTATGAATGTCTCTAAAGTACAGTGCTCAGCTGTTCAAATCCAATCTAGATATCTCTGTGATGGCGTCTCTTAGATGTGATTAATAATGGAATCAGTAGGCTTTGAGTTAGGCAGTTCACCCTCCACAGTGTGAGTGGCCTCATCCAATCAGCTGGAAAATTTTAAGAGTAAAGACTGAGAGATCCTGAAGAAGAAGAATTTTTGCCTCAAGACTGTAGGATACAAACTATGCTTAAGCTTTTGATTTGCTGCCCTGCAGTATTTGGATTCAAGAGATTTCAACTCTTACCTAAATCTCCAGACTGTCAACTTGCCCTAGAGAATTCGGACTTACCAGCCCTTACAATTGTAGAAGCCAATTCTTCAAAAAACAAAACAAAACAAAACAAAACAAAACAAAAAAACAAAACAAAAAAACAAAAAAATTCCTCCAGCCTTTCCTTTTCTCTCTCTCCTGCATATCCTATTGGTTTTGTTTCCCTAGAGAACTCTGACTAATACAACAATATATCAATGATCAGAATAATCAGTTGGAGTTGTTGGATCTTGGGACTGTTTTTAATGTGACTATGGTGAACTAAACAATATTTTTTTACTTTGACTACTTGAGAGTGATTTAATTTTGTTCTTAATCTTCCTCTTCTCCACTCTTTCCTGTCTGAAAAACCAATGGAGCTACTTGCTGTGCATTGTTGATATTTCTCTGAAACAGGCCTACCTGTCCTGTGGAAGGTAGACAGAAAGGTAGATTTATGACCACTAAGTGATTTGATCAGTTTGAGAGAGAAGGAGCTGTCCACACCACCATATATCTGAGAGTTATATCATATTATTTTTTGCAGCCTTAAGGGTCAATACATCAAGTAATTATTCTGACCAGGAAATAATAGCTCACTACATAAGATAGGAGCATTATGTATAAGTCTGTTATTCTGCATGACTCCAAGGATCACACAAATGGTGTCTCCAGTCACAACCTCCCAATGGAAAAAGGCATTAAATCTTCATGTCCCTGTACACTTGGAGCTACAGTGTTCAAACTGAAGTTATAAGATAGGGGAAACTTTATGGAGTGTCTGTTCTGTGTAAAGGTCCACAATGTTAGGTGATGTAGATATATAATTTCATCTGATATGTTAATATCTCAGTGGAGTAGATTTAATTGTTGTTATTCCCATTTCCTGTGTGAAAAAATAAAAGAGTGTGAAATGTATCATGTGACCTGCCAAAGTCAAGTTGTTAATGAACAAAGAAATGAGAATTTATGCCATATCTAATTCCAAAGCCTGTGCCCTCTTCCTACAGTAGATTGCTTCTCAGCGAAAGCTAGACTTTTACAATGCTGCTTCTCTTTATAGTAAGCCATCTTGATTTTTCTCAGACAGGCACCTTGTTAGACATTGGTCTGGAAATACACCAAGAACATGTGATGCTAAGTCAGCATTTCACATAATTATAACATACGCAGGTGCTCAAAATTGAAATATTTAATTGCTTCAGATTACAGAATGATACTACTGATGGTCTAAGTCATCATGATGCTTGAGACAATTTTCTCCAAGGAAATGGCAACTGCCTCCTCAGAATTTCAAGATTTCTTTTGATATTTTCTAAATCTATATTATTGCCCATTCCTTTATTCTTTCATTCAATACAAACTCAGACTTTATACCAATAGTCTGTATTTTATTTGAAGAAAGTATTTTAAAAATGAACTAGCTGGGCATAGTTGTATGCTCCTGTAATCCCAGCACTTGGGAGGCTGAGGCAAGAGGATTGCTTTGATTCTGAGGCCACCTTGAGCTCTAAAGTGAATTCAAGGCCAGCCTGAATTGCATAGTGAAACCCTGTCTCAAAAAGACAAAACAAACAAACAAACAAACAAAAAACAAAAATAACTAGCTTTTGGTTGGTGTTTCCTTTAGAGAATTTTCAATCTGGAGAAAGAGTTCTAGAAATCAGTGGATGGCAGAATACAGAGTGACAAGTGGTTTTTCATGTTTGACCCAAAGCAACGTCAGCAAAAGAATTTTTGGAAAAAGATGGCAGAAAGGTCAGACTCTGCGCTGCTATAGCTATCACAGTGATGACAATGATTATAACACAAGACAGAACAACCTGTTAGGAAAGCAAGTACTTGCAAGTAAAATCTTCTAGGTAGATTTTTTTCCTTGCGGCTATCAAAAAAGAAAGTAATAATTACAGGAATAAGTTTCACTATGTACTGAGGCATTGTTTGCATGTGGTAAAAAAAATATCTAATTGTGTGTGTACATTTAACCTTAGTTAACTTCTAATTGTTTCATCAAATTGGACAATGAGTGAAAAATACAAAATAATAAAAACTATTTTAGTGGACCTAGAAGGCAAAGTGTCCTATAATCCCAGAACAGTGAGGGAGGAAAGGAATTTGAGAAACCTGCCCCTTCTCTTCTGTATATATTTATTTTGCAGATAAGAGCGGTAGGCCAGAAGGAGACACATTTCCTGTGTATGGTATGTAGCTTGTGGAAGAGCTTGGGCTAGAACTCCAGAAGAGAGGAAACTTTAAAGGGTGGAATTTGTAAACTTGTTTTTCCATCCTGACAATACCCAATTGTCTTCAGTGGTGCCTAAAATGTCACAGGTTATTGTAATAACAAATTGAGAATGACAAAAGTAGTTGATTGTATCTTCCCTGAGTGCAAACAAAAGTTGTCACTGCAGAGAAACTGAAAGCAATGCATCTCTTTGCAATCGCAGTTGCAGGTCACATTGAAGAGAGAATGGTGGAGTGAAGGTTCCAGGAGAGAGTTAAATTAGTGCTGGGGGTTGTGGTGAGGAAGGTCTCGGAAGCGTTCATCCACAGGTGTGGTTAATCGACAGTCAGCTGAATGAAGTTGTGGTCTTCATTTCACACTTCTGAACTCAGCAATGATTTGGGATAAAAGATGAGATTTTAAATTTTATCCTAGAAGAGTCCTTTGCCAGTGGTGCTTATGGTGATATTCATAGGAATACTATAGAACAATAGGCAAATTCATTACTTGGAACTTTCCACCTATACATTTGCCATTTCACGCAGTATCAGTGGTATATTTATCAGTCCATTAGGAAATGGCTTTATAAAAATCTTAGACAAGGAAAAAAACCTTCAGAAATTATATCCTGAGTTTTGTAATTTGGGGTTCCATGGTGTTATTCTTGGAGAATATTCTGTCTCTAAAACTTGTCTAAATTTTGAGTTGGACATAACTTTTTTAAGTGGAGGGATTCACAAGATGATTAGAGGAAGTTTTCTTAATTCAATTCAGCTAGAGATTTGAACCATATTTCAAGGCGACTGGTTTGGAGGGAAGCATAATTATTCACAATTACAGTCTAAGATTTTTCAATTGACAGCAGGAATCAAATGTAGACTCATTCAAATTTACAAACAAGTTGTGGTCTAAATATTCACTTTTAAGTCTGTTCTTCATAATTGAAGTAATTTTCACATAGACAACAAGACTAACATGGCAGCTGGATTGCAAACTGTTTACAAAATCCTTTTAAATCATCATGGACCTAACTTGTAACTGCTTTTCTAGCTCTTTGTAAAATGAGCCACATGTACCACAAAAGACTTGACGGCAATGTGTCCAGAGTCCCTTTCATGTAACAGAACCACCGGCTGTCCATCAACCAGACTGCTTCTAGAGCAGGGCCAGGCCAGGAGCAAGGTAACCCAGGGTCTGAACTTGTCTCACAGATGGAAGCCTTCAATTCACATTCTCCTGGAGTTTTTCCCTTTGTCTGTCTGTCTGTCTGTCTGTCTGTCTGTCTTTCTTTCTTTCTTTCTTTTTTTTCACAGCCCCTCTGATTGGTTTCTTGTTTTCCTTTCTCACTGCAGCATTTTTGGCAAAATTTTTATCTCCTCTTGTATTCAGAAGAAGAAACTATATATGAAAACGTAAAATAAATGGGCAGTTTTGGTAGTTTCCAAACATTTTAAAAAACAATCATCAAAATCCATTCCTCTCTCTTGTTTAAAAACAAGAGTCGTATTCCATAATACTGGTCATGAAGAAAGCTGTGGTTCTGAAAAAAAAAAAAATCACAGGCACAAGCCCTGAATACGTCACTACTAAAGCTTAAGAATGTACAGGACCTTGAGACAGAGACCAGAGTTGGACATACTTGGCTGCCAGCAGTAGGGGCAAGTATGAGAATGGCACATTTGGGGATTTAATTTCTCCTCTGTAGTATACAGCCCATTCTACATTACTGCTAATGTGCAGAATTTAACTTTTACTTAAGTTAGTTTGAGGACTAGAAGTCAGTCCCAGGTACCAGAAGGTAGAGAGGAAAGGAAAGAAAGAAGTGGCTACATCCAGGAGGTCCATAAAGATTTGAAATACATAGCCAGACAGGGTGGTGCAAGCCTGTCATCCCAGCACTTGGGAGGCTGAGGCAGGGAGATTGCTGTGATTTTGAGGCCAGTGTGGCTACAAAGTGAGTTCAAGACCAGCCTGAACTACATGGCAAGACCCTGTCTCAAAAAGACAAAGAAAGAAAGAAACAAACAAACCCCACAAAAAACAAACAAAAATATCCCCAACAATTTGGAACACATGAAGGAGACACAGTAACCCCTAAATGGACACAGAAGCATGAGAATCTCATTCTAGCATATGATGTATGAATAAGGTGCTGTCTGGAACATTACAGATCAGGAGATTCCTAATCCTTTGAGGAAAGGGAAACAGAAAAAGACAAAAGGCTTCCTGGAGAAGATACTACTTTCAAGAATATTGTTTATATGTGAAAAAAGAGGGAAAAGGTATGCGTTAAGGAAAGAATGTGTGAAGACAGCGTGAGCTGCACCTCACATAGGTGATATGCATGTTGGGCACAAGGAGTTCCATTTTGCTGGCAAATGGAACAAAAGCAGATTAGAAACACATGAGGAGCCAGATCGCTCAGTGGCCATGAGCTACACTCATAGGAAACTGATTCGCTGTCTAGTGCCTAGGGAGGTGTTATGCTCAAAGCAGCGTAACACTGAGATTTGCATTTTGGGTGGATGAATTGAAAAGTATGTTGGGATAGGAAACAAATTATGTAGGAAGTTGCTGCAGGATTCCATAAGAAAGACTATGAAGCCATTCTACAGATCAGTTTTAGAGTACTGTAGTAGGAATGAATGGTGTAGTTTCAGTTTCAAAAATATTTATGTTACCTGTGGTTAAACACGATGTAAGAAAGACATTTACTTGTCTAAGAACCCTCTCAAAGATACAGTATATGTATTTCTGATAGTAAAAAAGAAAGAAAAAAAGAATACAGAAGAAAACAATGGAAAGAAATGTTCAAACGGAAAGCTCTATCAGTAGATGGGGTGCTCGCGGCTACACTACAGAGAAAAAGAAAGCGGTATTTTCAGCTTCCCTGAGAGAAATCAGTAAGAAGAAACATTTATCAAGACAGAAAAACATATAAGCATTCAGGAATTGGGGTCACCAGTTGCTATGGAAAGGGGAGACAGGCTGGGATGAAAGAGTAGGAATGACTTTTTTTGTACAAAGCTGTTAGATCCCTAAACCCCCAAACTCATGCTGCGCAGATGTTTAACATAACATTTGCCACTTTAAGCAGAGATAGAAGTTTACCTTCTGGAGAGATTAATCAAACAGGTTCTAGACCCCAGGATATGGGGTAAAGATGAGGAAGAATGAGGTGCAATAGAAGAAATAAAAACACACAGGGCACTCTGTGAATCTTGAAAGCCAGGCATTATTTGCCTCATTACCCAGGAAGTGCTAGAGGCTTCTTGTCTGGAGAAACTTACCAGCCAAAGAAGATGATGACAGCATTTGAGAAACTTCCCTCAAAGTGCTGGGTTTCAGCCAGACTACTCCCTCCCAGGAAGCAAGTCCTAGAGCGCTCTTTCCCCAGCTGCATCCAGCCCTGGACATCCAGTCAACTTTTAGCAACTTATCTTGGTACATCAACAGCCAAAGGGTGCAAGATATGTAAGGGGAGCCTCTAACATGAAAAGCAGAATAAACACACACAAAAATGACATCGGTGAAAGACAGAGGTGAGGCACGGAGGAGACCAAACCTGAAAGCAAAGCCATAATTAGAATCCGTGAACTAAGTGATAAAATATTGCAAGAACAGGATGGCATAGAAAAGAACAACACAACGAGCATGAATGTTTTGGTGTATTTTTAAAAGGAGAAATTTAAAAATCAATAGAAGTATAGAAAATAGAGAAAAATTTCTCAGAAAGAAGGCAAAGGTTAAAAAAATAGAAGAGAAGCCCAAGGGGCCCATTGTCTTTTTTTATATCTTCATTCTTTTAAGTGAAGAGGATTGTCTTGGGGCAAGTTTGAAATACATAATACAGTTAATATATATATAGCAAAGACTCTATTAAATTTTTTTGTTTTAAATTTTTATTTTAAATTTTTGTTTAATTCTATTAAGTTAGTAAAAGAGGACAAAACAAAAACCAACCAACAACAAAACTTAGGCTGCAGTTGCACTGTGCTTGGTAAATTGTAAGGAATATAGAAATGAAGACAGAAACTAAGAACAAATTACTTTAAAAAATATTTTCAGAAATGAAGGGATAACTTTTTACACTTCAAGAGAGAAACAAGTGCCTAGAAAAAAAAAAAGAAGAAAAAAAATTAACACAAGGCTCATCATTGTGAATTCTTAACACATCAGAAGCAAACCGAAGAAAGTAAATCTGTGAGGAAAAAATGGAAAGAGATTATATAGGGTAATGGAAATCAAAATCTCATTAGATTTGTCAAAATCATAAATGGAAACTAGAAGACAATGTGGTAGTAGTTAAAAATTCTAATGAAGAATGACCTCCAATCTAGCATTCTATACCTAACTAAACTATCAATCAATACTAAAATTATTTCCAGACCCCAAAATTATTTTTTATTTTTTTAGTGGCACTGCGGGTCAAATTCACAACCTTGTGCCTGCCAGACAGGTGCTTGAGCCACTGAACCAAACTCCCAGCCCTAGTTTTTGACGCAGGGTTGCACTATGTAGCTCAGGTCAGCCTTGCGCTCCTGTTGTAGCCCAAGCCGGCCTCAAACTCACAATGCTCCTCCTACCTCAGCCTCCCTAGTGCTGGAATTAAAGGCGTGCACCACCAGGCCCGGGTCAAAACTATTTTTTAAATCATGTTCCATGTACTATGTCATAGGAATCCACTGAAGA
>RJWM01007287.1:0-79052 GCA_004363535.1 Dasyprocta punctata | reverse complement strand
GGGCGGGGGCCCCGCGAGGAGCCCCTCTCGTTCTCCTCCGAGGTCCCAGGTGAGGACCCCGGAAGGCAGTCCATGTTTAGTCCTGATCCATGCCTGTGCCGCTCGGGCGGGCGGGGGCCCCGCGAGGAGCCCCTCTCGTTCTCCTCCGAGGTCCCAGGTGAGGACCCCGGAAGGCAGTCCATGTTTAGTCCTGATCCATCAAAAGTAAAATTGTAAAGACACAAGTCACAACATCACAAAAAAGCTTAAAGTAATATTACTGTATAAATCTACCAAAATACATTCGTTATCTGAATCCTAAAAACTATAAAAACTGATCAAAAGTACTCAAATACAACCTAAATAGGTGGAGAGATACTATGTATGTGAATTGGACAAATATCAAAACATTTATTCTCCCTAAACTTATCTATAGATTTACCTCAATATCTATTGAAATCTCAGCAGAATTCTTTTTTTCTTTTTTTCTTTTTTTTTTCAGTGAAGGGAGGCATTGAATTTACTTCTGGACAGGCCGTGTGGATGACAAAGGAGGCCACTGTGCTTTTTTTAAAAAACTATCTGAACTATTTTTTATACACATATACATAAACATATACATAGTTTTCCTTTCAGTTTGTCACACAATATGATGCTTACACATGTGTGACTTATTTATTTCACTGATTAGTATGTTCTCAAGGCACATCTATTTAAGTGTAAAAGTGTCCAGTTTATTGTTCTTTATAGCTGAGTAGTATTCCATTATATAGAAATACTACGTCTTTTTTGTCCATTCCTCAGTCGATGGGCATTTAGGTTGATTCCAAGATCTGGCTATTATGAACTGCGCTGCTATAAACATAGGTGCACATGTCTCATGGTTTAAAGTGTGGTCTTAGCTGATGTTATCCTCCCCTTTTATGAAGCCTTCGGGACTCACAAACCCAGATTTAGACTTGATGGTTTGAATATTAGAAACTGGTTCCTTGACCTGGTTTTATATTACTGCTTCAAATTCCACGAGATAAGAAATAAGTGATATGGTAAGAAAGTTTGGCCCATAAAGGACGGCCACTCAGAGATTCAGGAAGGGCCCTCAATGAGAATTTGGAAGTTCAAAATGTCCTCGCTCCTGTTGAATTGACTGATAAACTTAGAAACAGCTACATTTTGAGTTTCAAAAACTTCATAAACAAGTGATGTCTTTAAAAAATGTAAAATCCTTCCTTTCTCTCACTCCTCATCCTACCCCTGCTTTTGTTTTGTTTCAGTATTTATAAAGCATCTGACGTTGCTTTCATTTCTTCTATTATTTTTAGTAGGCAAAGGGGGAAAAACCAAAATAGGCAAGCGTTGGAGTGACTTTCAAATAGGCATTTCTCTTCAGAGTATAGCGTTTAGCTGTTACCCTCCCTGTCTGAATTTCTATTTCATCTCCACCTTCATGCAGTATATATTAAAACTGAGAGCACACAGAGTCAAATGTTGGGTCCAGGTTGTTCCTTCTGTGGGGTCAGTCAACGGAGACGATGGGAAAGCAGAGCTGCAGCCTGAGTATTTAAGTCATATGTTGTCTTTCTAGCAGTTCCGATCTGGCCTGGATCTTTGAACTGGTTTCGCATAGTTGATGTAGTTTCAAATTGGTATAACGTACTGATACCCATTTTCTCTTACCACAGCTTCCAGGCCCTTTACCTGCTCATCTCTGTTTTTGCACCTACATCAAACCCATTCAGTGACTTAATCTTATCCTTTTATAGCCATTACGGTTGGACAAGCCAAAGACATACTGCTTGGATTTGTGCTTCAGATGGGACACTTACTACCTCTAATTTAGAGTAAGGAAATACTTTCATCTTTTTTTATTTCTCTGGGGTCATCTCCTGACTATTGATTTTTGTTGCCTCCTCCAGATTTTTTTTTTTTTTGGTACTGGAGATCGAACTCATGACCTCGGGCTTGCCAGACAGGTGCTCGTGCTGCTGAGCTATATCCCCAGCTCTCTTTCAGAATTTTGTAAAATTTGACTGCACCATGATAAGGAGTTAATAGAAAGCCCTAACACTTTCTTTAAAAGCAAATATGGTGGCACCAAAATATTGCTGTTGGCTTTATTCTTTGGTGGACTTCCCTTGCGAAGCCAAGAATTACCACAGTGGAGCAGCTCTCCTCAGGGCTTTCTGGAATTACTTCTTTTTGAAGCTGCATCAGGAGTTAGTGCTTCATTGCTGTTTCTAAGAAGCTGAAGTTCCTTGAAAGAAGAAAAACAAATGCTGTTAAGTGTGCTCCAAAAAGGAATTTTGTGTAAGTGTATCTCAAGCATGAGGTGACTTTGCCTGGCACTTTAGCTTTTCCATGAAGTTCAGATCAGCAAGACTTTTCCAATTCAGAAAAAAAAAAAATCACAAAGGCATCAACTGTAGAGCCACAAATGAAAATATTAAAAAGAATGTTCGGTGTCTGATTTTCTCCTGCCAAAACAAGAAGAAATGACCAGATAGAACAAAAATCATACTTAATAATGTCATTAAATATCTATAGACACAAAGAAAGGTAAAAGAACTAAACTGTAGAGAGATGATCTTTTCCAAGGTGAGCCAGGAAGGAGGGTGGTCCACACCCGGGTGTAGGTCAAGGTCTGGAGGTAAAGGAGGGGGACCCCAGCGGGCAGGAAGAGGTGACATCAGACAGCTCTCAAGGACTAGCAGTCTCCCAGCATTGAAAGCTTGTGATTGAGAAGCTTCATGGTTCTATGGACTCACTGCCTTTGAATCTTATGATCTGAGTCTTACTGTGTTGAGTTCTTACCAATCTGGGGTCATTCAAATGATGGTTTCAAAGTCTTGAGATCTTTCAGTCTTCCTGTCTCTCAGTTTCCAGGTCTAACAGTCTCACAGGTTCTGGCCCTTGAACACTCGTAGAGAAAGAGGCCTGAACTTATTCTGAAAGAGAAAACTGAGACCACCCAGAGCTACAAACAGATAGCTCTTCTATGGGATTTCTGACTCACTTGAAGATGTTAGCTCCAATGTAATACATGAGTGAGGGGCAGGGTTGAAACACAAAGACCAATCTCTTTGGATTCCTCATGTCCAAATTCCAATTCCCTGCCAGGGGAGTTAAATATGCAGACTTCTCCCAAAACAGTCTGAGTCTTGATTGTATCAAATGTATCAGTCTGTCACCCAAGCTACACATACCCGCTATTTCAGTCTCTACTGTTCTTTTAGACCTAATGTCCAACATACAATTTTAAAAAATTATAAGATAGGCAGCAAAGAAGGAGGATCTGACACAGATTAAGAGAAAATTGGTGAATGGTAAACAAGCCCAACAATGTAGATGTTGGAATTATCGAAATCCATAAAATAGCTATTACTGAATATGTCAAATATATTAATGATCTTCTTTGATATTTTTCTACTTATTTTACTTCTCCCAATTTTATAAGGCCTGTAATACATGTCAGTGATTTTTTCTTTAAACAGTGAGTTATATTTTAAAGAATTATAAAAGGAAACTTTTTCTTATAATACAGACACAGTTTAGCCACATTTTTTATTTGCTGAAAAATAGATATTTTGGGGCAAGAAATGGGACATTTATGGGGAAATTCAGAAACATTCATTTGACTCCCCCAGTCAAATGAAAATCCAAGAATTGAGAAAAGAAGAAGCTGAAGTTGGAATTTTACTAGATCAGATTAATAGCAGGTTGGACAAAATAGAATAAAGACACTGTAACCTTACAGAAAGGTGGGTTAAGATCATCCAAGCAAAAACACAGAAGAAAGAATAAGATTAAAAAAAAGAACAAAACCTCAGCAACCAAATATGTTTAGTGTCTTCAATAAAATGTGTGTTTAGAGTTTCAGAAGGAAAAAGAGAAAACAGGACAGAAAAGGTAAGTGAAGACTATCAACTAAAATTTTTCCAAATTCGAATACAAAGTGGTACCCAGAAGTCCAGGAAGTTCATGAACGCAGGCAGGGCAAATACAAAGGAAGCTGTCAGGTGCACATCTTGGTCAAACAACCAAAGACCAGAGATAAAGAAAAAACCTCAAACATTCAGAGAGGGAAAAGACACATTGCATGTGGGATAGTAGTGATAACACGCTCTCACACAAGACAGAAGGACGTCTTAAAAGTGACAGGAGATGGAGTTTTTCACTAAAAATAAAAGTTTTGAAATGTTTTTCAGATCAGGGAAATTAAATAACTTGGAAATTTACATATAGAGGAACAAACAAAGAACATGGAAATAAGAACTATATGGTTGGATATAAAAGACAAAATTTTCCTTTTAAAAATTCTGTGAAACTCAGCTTACTATTAAAAGGAAATATTAAGAATTTGTAAAGTCTGAAAAGAAATAAATCACAATACTATGAAAAGAATGAGAGTGTACATCTTAAGTTCTACTGGTACAAAATCTTTATGAGACACCTACATTGATTCAAAGTAGGCTGTGGCAAGGGTGGTATAGAGATTAGAATCTCTAAGATAATGGCTACTACAAACAAGAGAAAAAGGGCTAGAGAGAGAAAGCTAGTGGAAGAGAGGCAGAAATGAATACTAAAACATGCCAGATTCCCAAAGAAGATACGAAGGAGCAGGAGAAGGAGCAAGGAACAGAAGGAGCAAATAAAACAGATTAGAACAACTGTAGATTTAAGCTAACCATATTGATAATTACACTAAAGCACTCCAATTAAGAGAAAAATGTTGTCAAGGCCTAACTATACATTGTTTACACAAGAGACATTTTAAATATAAAGATGGAGTTGAAAGTAAAAGATTGAGAAGGGGTATGCTGTCTAAATACCAAGGAGAAGAAAATCAGTTGGAATATCAGATAAAAAACACCCAGTCAAAGAGAAGTACTGGGGTGGTTTTACAAAAAGATGGTGTCCTCGCACAACTACACAAATATAACAAAACAATTGAACTACGTACTCTAAATTGTACACATTGAAATTGCATTCTTTAAATGAGTAGATTATGCCGTTTACAACACACCTCAATAAAACTGCTGCAGAAGAGGAAAACTCACCTGCAAGTGGGCTGAAGTGACTCTTACTGACTAAAGCACAATGCCCTGCTTCCCCCAGTTCAGGAATTTTTCTGCTGCGGTCATGGAATGTTTTGGATCAAATTGATCAAAAGCTCCCAAATGTAAAAATATTTATTCCTAGAGGCATCCATCTTTAAGAGATGGCCATGTTGATGTTACATGTTTATTCATCTATTCATTCATTTTTAATCTAGGTTACACTACATACAATATTGAAAATTATTTTGTTCACATAATATCATGCTCAACTTTATGTTTAAAGTGCTAACAAAACTTGTTCACCTTTACATTTGGTTATGTTATAATCTTGTCTAAATTTTGAAATTCTTAGCAGAAGAAAAGCTGTTTAATTTCTTATTCTCTTGTTTTGAAATCCTGTATTATTTTCATTGTTTTGTTTGGTTTTATTCCATTTTGTTTTGTTTGATTTCATTATGTCTTATGATATGGGTAGCTATTTTGAAGATAGCAAGATATATCACAGTAGCCATTGTTGATTTCCTGTTAACTTGTTTTGAAGTCCTGTATCACTTTCATTGTTTTATTTTGCTTGACTTCATTCTGTTTTATTTTGTTCGGTTTTGTTCTCTTAAAAAAAATCCAAAACATGGGCCATTGATTTTGGGACCAGGTGGCAGAAGGTGGTGGGGAGGGTGTGAGGAGAGAAGCAGGTAGAGAAGGTGGAGAGATTGCAGGAGAGGCCACTGGGGCTGACGGGAGGCCCATCAGGAATGGGAGAAGGATTAGCAGGCTTAGTATCTGCAGGTATCGGCAAGCTGGGATACGTATTTAATTATCTGCGGATGTGAGCAAGGAAGTTTCCAGGCAAAACGTGGGAAGTAACAGTTGTCTTTTTTTTTTTTCTTTTAACTTGCGTATGATGAGGAGCAGGAAGGGATGCACGGACTCAGAAAGGAAATGCTTCACTTACGAGCAAAAATTAAAAGACACGTATTAGACTCAAGACATGTGGATATATAATTTTTTTAAATTCAGAACTTTCTAAAGTGGTTCTTGGAAGACCCTCTCCTCTTCCCAAGGGACTCATAAGAACCTGAAGGACCCTTGCCCATAGTAGTTTCACACAGAACCCCAAAGAGAGAGAGAAGCCTCTTAAAACAATTAACGGTGTGGCCCTGGGAGTATTGAATAGATCCCAATTAAATTCATAGGGGAGCTGTCACAAATAATGATTCACAGGCCTCCTCTCACAAATGACTTTTTACTTTTTTAACTTTTTAATTATTTTTTCATACCCCAACTATATTTTATTTTGCAATTATTTATTAATTAATACATGTTTGCAGTACACAGGGATTAAATTTATTGTGGGGAGTTTGTACGTGTGTGTAACACATCTTAATTCTTTTTTATCCCCTTCCCCTCTAACTCCTCTCTGCTCCCTCCAACTTGTTCCCCTTCATATTTAAAAAAGCTCTATTTCTATTTGTTCTTCAATTCTTTTAAAAGTCCCCCTTCCTTCTTTCCCTTGCCCCTCCCTCCATCTCTTTTTCCTCTTGCATTTGAAAAAGATCTCCCTACTTCCTTTTATCTGTCCTTTATTTTCCTCTTTATTTATATTTTTTATTTTTTCTAGTATAAAACTGTGTGATATTTAAGTATGTGTATCTGATTTCACTTAACATTATGATCTCAAGGTGCATCCATTCACCTACGAATGACTCGAGTTTATCTTTTACGGCAGAGGGGTATTACACCGTATGTAATTACGTTTTCTTTACCCATTCATCTGTTGGCAGACACAAAGGCTGCTTCCAAGGTTTAGCTATCTTGAATTTTGCTGCTAAAACATGAGCATGCGTGTATCACTGTAATGTGATGATTTTAACTCTTTCAGGAAGAGGCCTAGATGGGGAATAGCTGGGTCAAATGGAATTTCCACTTTTAGCGTTTTGAAGACTCTCCATACTGATCTCTATAGTGATTATACTAGTGTACATTTCCACTAACAATATAGAAGGCTCATTTTTCCCCCACAGCCTTGCCAGCATTTGTTATTGCTTGATTTCTTGCTGATAGCCAATCTTTCTGGAGTACGATTGAATTTCAGTGTTGTTTTAGTTTGCATTTCTCTAATGGCCAGTGGTATTGAATGTTTTTTCCTTTATTTTTCATGCATCTGTACATCTTCTGAGGAGGGTCTGCTATATTCATTTTGGTTGCCCAGTTTTTTACTGGGTCTTTTATTTTGGAGGGGTCTAATTTTTTTGGGTTTTTGTATATTTCAAATGTTAATTCTCTGAGGAATAGATAGCAAAAAATTTTTTTTCCATTCTGTATATTGTCTCTTCACTCGGTTGGTTGTTTCCTTGATGTGCAGAAATATCCCATTTGTTGATTCTTGGTATTATTATTCTCAGTATTATTTCTAGTACTTTTGGGGTTCTGTTCTCTTTGAGACTTACATATTTTATCTCCAGTAAATTAAATTAAGTGTTTCTATTTTAACATTTGGATCTTTGATTCATTTTGATTTTAGTTTAGTACATGGTGAGGTACATGGGTCTAGACTCTATCTTCTGCATGTGTATATCCAATTTTTCCAGCAGCATTTATTAGAGATTATCTTTCCTCCAGTATATGTTTTTAGCTCTTTTGTCAGAGATCAAGTAGTTGAATGTATCTGGGGTTGTATCTGCTT
Organism: Dasyprocta punctata; assembly: GCA_004363535.1. Taxonomy (NCBI): domain Eukaryota; kingdom Metazoa; phylum Chordata; class Mammalia; order Rodentia; family Dasyproctidae; genus Dasyprocta; species Dasyprocta punctata. Next base: position 71,333 of record RJWM01007287.1, on the reverse strand, counting down.
CCTCTGGCCTGTTCTGCTGATCCACATTTCTGTTTATGTGCCCGTTCGATGCTGTACCTTTGTAGTATAACTGCAAATCTGGAATTGTGATGCTTCCTGCTTTGCTCTTGTTACCTAGAATTGCTTTTGCAATTCTGAGTCTCCTCTAACTCTATATAAATTTTTGGATTGTTTTCTCTAGATCTATGAGCCATGCTGTAGATATTTCAGGATAGAGTTTCAAACAACTGTACCCAAAGAAACACCACCCCACCTTGGACTACATGGGAGAGAGTACTGGCCTTGGCCTCCCGTCACAAATGATGATAAACTGGACAAAATATAAGAGGCAACTTTTGTCAGCTGAGCCTGCAGGGGAGAGGTAGAAATTCATGTTCTGGTCTGCTGAGGTAGCTGGGAGCTATGGGAGAGAGCTGCACAGAGGGAGACCCCAGGATTCTACCGGAGGCTTTGTGGAGGTCTGCGCATAAAGACTGAGCTACACACAAGGCAGAGGCTTTGCAACATCTCACATAATGCAGTTGCTGTCAAGTGGAGAGAAGACTTGAGAGGTTTTACTGGGCTAGGAAACACTGAGGTTGCAGCACATTTAGGATAAAAATGCTTGATTGTACCATCATGGGCATTCTGCACAGACATAGACTACACTTAGGAGTGCTTCATACTCTCGCTTCCACTCATTTCTTGAAATGTTTCTCTCTGTCTGACATGGAGCATCTGTTTCCCCAGTTAATTCTCTGACTCCTCTATGATTATTCTTCCTCTGGCTCACTTTAAATAAGTTGAGCTTTTAGCCACCTTCTCTCCTCTCTGTATATTAATTTCCTGGCCAATCTCTTACCAATCCCATGGCTTTCGCTACCTCACACTCCAATCTCATTTCAGAACTCCAGCGCTACCATTTTAATTGCTTTCAGACTGCTAAATCTGCCCTTTGAAGCCCAACTCATTTATGACAATTTCTGAACTTTATTTACCACTGGACCTCTAGTCCTGATATGTCAGGCATAAGTGTGACTTATACTTAGCATGAAATTTGGGGGCTCACTGGATGTTAAGGGCACTAGGTGGTAAATCAAATAATGGCTCCTAATTCATTGTTTGAGTCACGGCAGGAATAATGGTGGGTAAACCAAGATAGAAGATGGGGAAAAGGGAGGATATGGAAGGGGACAAGGGAAGAAGGACAAGAACTAAGTTCAATTTCAAGCATGGTGAGTTTGAGACATCAAATGCATTTTGAGACCAAAACAATTTTCCTACTTCACAGTTGCATTGTAGTATGTCTTGATTTCTCACAGTCGACCAAGTCCATATTGAATTTTCTATCATGGAATTTAAGATCCTCCACACTTTGGCCACTATCTAGTTTTCTGAAACAACCATGTATACCATTCCCTTTTACCAAACACCTGCTTTTCATCTTCTGGGCAGGCAGCAGGCAACACCACCCTCTGAGCCTCTCTCTCCACCTGGAACGCATGCCCTCTCCACCCAACTTGCTTCAGATGGTATCATACGATTAGGGTATGTTGCCCAAAAACCCCAGGCACAAATACTCCCACCTGCGAGGCCTTGTTGATCTTGTTTACCATGTACCAAACACACAGAATTCCTCCTGACTTGCATCTACCTATAAAATACGACTGCCCCTTAGTATCCTAGGGGGTGGATCAATGACACTGCTCTGAATACCAAACTCGGGAGATGCTCAAGTGCCTTAGATAAATCAGCTTTTCTGTGTTTAGGTATCATCTGCCTGCATTCTCGCTGGAACTTGACATTGTCTCTAGAGGATGTGTAAGAGCTAATAAATGTAAATGCTTCATAAATAGTTTTATACCATGTTCTATCATTTTATTATTGTATTTTTAAAAAGTATTTTTGATCCACAGTTGATTGAATATGCTAGTGAGAATTCATGGAGATGCAGGGCCAACTGTACAGACATTATTTTTTTTTAATTTTTTTTCTTTTCTTCACACAAGTAAAAGAGAAAAATAACACAGAAAAGAAAAACAAAAAGCAAAAGAGACAAACAACAACAGCAAACCCAAAACACTAGCAATATAGGCTTTCAGAACAAGGTGATATGAATTTATTTATTTATTTATTTGCTATCAGGGATTGAACTCACAACCCCGTGCTTACCAGGGAAGCACTTGAACCACTGTTATATTGCATATTGTTTTCTTCAAAAGGTTTGCTTAGATGACCAGATATAGACATGCAAAGTTGATCTAATCATATGAATATTAACTGCTCTTTTCCAAGAACTAATAGAATTAGTAGTATAGTCATCTTAGCTATCTTATGTACATATATATACAAATTTATATGTTATCCTTTTCCTTTCCTTCTTTCCTCCTTTCCCCTATCCCAGTTACTTTTTCCCTTTGAGCATTTTCTTACCCTTACACAATATTTAGTGTAGATTTTGGATCTTATTTGCTCTTTCAATTTCTTGCACTAGGGAGACAATATGGTATTTACATATGTGAGTTTGATTTATTTCATTTATGAGTATGACACATCCATTTACCTATTAAAGCCTCAGTGCAATTCTTTATAGCTGAGTAGTATTCCATTGTATACAAATACCACATCTTTTTTATCCATTCCTCAGTTGATGGACATTTGAGTGTACTGCTATAAACATGGGTGCACATAAAACTTTAGTGGTCAGAGATTATATTCTGTTTGTATTTTCAATCACACCAAGTACCTAGCTTCTCATATGACATCATTTAAGTACTTAGTAAGTAATTATAAAAAATCAAGGAGTAAGTGGGATGGGGAAAGGAGGAAAGAAGGAAGGGAAAGGAAAAAGACAAAAATTAGTATATATGTATACATTAGATAGCTAAAATGACTGTATTACTAAATGTATTAGTTATTGAAAAATAACAGTTAATACTCATATGATTAGATCAATTTTACATGTCTATATCTGTTACTATAAACAACTCTTTTAAAGGTAATGATATGCAATATTGCAACTATTGTCAAAATTCTATCATCTTGTTTTGTAAACCTATAATGTTATTGCACTGGATTTGTTGTTGTCATTTGTTTGTGTCTTTTGCTTTTTGTCTTTCTTTTATGTATCTTTTTTCCCTTAAATAAAAAAATCAAAGAATGTATTAGAGATAAGAGAATAACTGAACACATGGAGGAATGAATGGATGAAGTAATTGATAATAACTGCTGTCTGGTTGCTTGATGTACATAATCTTCAGTAAGTTCTTAGTATCTTTGCTGAATGGGCCAACAATGAATTGAGCATGTGTTCATGAGAAACAACTACCAAAGTGTACTAGTTGATCCTGTGTCCCCCCAAGGACTTGTAATTTGGACAGGGCTGAGTCTGGCATTTGTGATTGGTTTGTTGTCCAGCTCTGGGATTGGTGGTGTGAGTGCTGTACCCGCCTAGGGGTGGAGCCGACATACAGTGTAAGGACGAACTGAACTTGGGTCTTCCCTCTCTTGCTTTTGCCCTCTCTCTCGCTGATTCACCTTGCTGTTTGCCAGCTGCCATGAATGGCTGCCCCGCCATGCCATGTTGCCTTGGAGCCAACTGAGTATGGATGGAAACTCCCGAGAATTGTAAGAAATAAACTTTTCCTTCCCTAATTTTGGGCATCAGGTATTTTGTCTTGGCAGTGAGTGAAAAAGTAACCAAGACACAAAATGTAAGCTATTGGATCTTGAGCTTGGAGTTTATAGTTGTTGCTCCCCACTAGAACCCCTGAGCCAATTAGTAGAACAGATAGAGTAAAAATAGGAGCCAAGTGAAATACTCGTGCTTCACCAGGCTTACTACATATAGATTATTAACACTTCCTAATACTACATAATCTTTGTATATATTTGAATGTGAATACAGTGATGAAAGCAGAAAATAAATTTGTAGTTCCATTGTTCCAATGTAATTTATAGTACTAACATTTACCATATATCTCTAATTACAAAATAAGTATATGTTCATTGTATAAAATTTGCAAAATCCACAGAAACATGAAGATAATTAAAACCATTTATAATATCCCTTCTGGAATAGAAATCTGTTGATTTACTGCTATAGATTCTTTTAGAATAGTGTTCTAAGTATGAGATAATAGCACCTTCTAATTTGTCTTTCTCTTAATATCTTTAGAATATTTTCTGTGTAATTAAGCATGCTAAATTAGAATGTCACTTTCGGTAGCTGTGATTTACACAAACATATTCACATATCATATAGTCAATTTGTGATCGTTGGCCATTAACTTGTTTAGAACAATTTATAGTGGTAATAACTCTGTGACAAACAACACAGTACCCAAAAGTTTTGGACCTTTCTCATTGTAGTTTGGCAAATTCTAGCTATGGAATTGCTGAGCCAAAGAATGCTCACAGGGCTGGGGATATAGCTCAGTGGCACACTGCCCACCTGCCTGGTAAGCATAAGGTCCTGAGTTCGATTTCCAATACAAAAAACAAAAAAGAATACTCACAGACTGTGAACTTTCACATGTACTGGCATAGCTTGACAGAAGGAGTTTTACTTTGTTTGGTCCATTTGTTTTGTTTTCAAGCAATTTACATTCCTAACAGTGTTGTCTGAAATTTTCTCTTTCCCATTTCCCCTTTACCAGTTTTACAGGTGAAACATTTTATCTCACAGTTGTTTAACTTAGGCTTATGCAAGTACTTCTTTGTTGTACTTTTTCCTATATTATAAATCATTTATATTTCTTTTCTTGCCATTCAGTTTATATCCTTTTTTCCCTGTATTGATACTTTTAAGAGCTATTAGTAAAGATATTAATCTTTTACAATATACTGTAATATTTTCCTTGGTTTTATATTCCTGCAAATTTCATTTACACTGATTTCTTTATGTGTAGGATTGTTGTTTCTTTCTCTTTTTTCTTTTTTTTGGGGGGAGTACTGGGGCTCAAACTCACGACCTCATGCTTACCAGGCAGATGCTTGTGCCACTGAGCTAAATCCTCAGCCCAGGATTAGCATTTCATGTTGTTGGAAATATCATTCTTTTCTTTTGTGAGCTGTCCTATACATGTATACAGATTCATATGCTTTTCATATCATTTTAAATGTCCTTTTATTTCATTTTAAATATTTTAACCTTTCAATCTATAGTGATAATGTTGTGAGATAAGATTACAAATTCATTTTTTTCACAAGTAACTCTCCTACTACTATAAAGATAACCCTCTTACTACTGTTATCTTTGGGCAACTAAAAATATTACTTTTTATCATATATTAAATTCTTACATGTATCATTATCTGCAATAGATTTTCTATTTTGTTTCTTTTATCTGTTTATCCATGGGGATGTTTTTCATTATGGTGGAATAGTAATGTGTATAAATATTTACTTATGTAATTCCACCCTTATTATTATTCTTTTTATAAGATTTATTGACTCTTCTCATCTATTTATTTTTCCAGACAAATTGTAAAAATAATTTACACGAGTTCCCAAAAAGTCCTTATAGGGTTTATTGAAATCCCAGTAAGATTCATAAATGGAACAATGACTGACAACTTGTAAAATGTTACATGAATTTATTCCAATTCTTCTTTAGTTAGTTAAGCATATTCATGCACCCAGAAATTTTTAAAAAATATATTTATGTCTAGAAATATCATTCTGTTATTACCATCATGGTCGAAATCTTATTTCATTGGATTTTAAAACTGTATTATTACTGGTAAAATGGATATTGGAATGCTGTCTCGCCCATGAGCATGGTAAGACTCTGTTGTATTAAAATCTTCCATTATAACCTTACGAGTTGTAGAATTTTATCTCCTTAAGTTATGTGCATTCTAGATACCCTATAAAACATATCGTGAATTGTACCTTGTTTTCTAATTTTTTTCTATTGGCATTACTGTCTAGAAGAATACTATAAAAGTCTGGCTGAACTCCTGTTAGTTCTAATAGCTCCTGTTAGTTTTTCTGTATGGATGATCAGCAAAATATTGATAGCTTTGATTTTCCCCTCCTCATCTTCAACCTTTTACATTCAATATTGTTAAAAATAGCAGTAGTGGAGAAAATGCTTGTTTTTCTCCTGATCTTGAAGGGAGTGTATTCCTAAGATTTTTCACTGAGTGTGATGCTGTTTTAGGATTTTATCAAGTTAAGGAAGTTCTTTTGTATTCCCAGTTCTCTAGGAAACTTTTAAGAAATCACAAATAAGTAGTTTAATTTAATTTTATGAGCTTAAATTTAACTCTGCATCTGCCCTTAATGTGGTAAATTATGCTAATAGACTGTCTGATGTTAAATTACTCTTATTTCTTAGGATAAACCTTATTGATCAGGATGTACACATTGGGTATAATTAACTAATATTTTCTTTAGAATTTGTGCATGTAGGTGCATATGTGAAATTGCTTATCATTTCTTTTTCTGCTTCCTTGTGCCACCCTCACTTTATTTTGTGGGTATTGTGTAGAATTTTTAATTCCAGGTTGTAATGGTTATTTGGTAAACCTATAGTCCTTCACTTATATTATACCACTACTCTGAATTTCTTTGTTTCCTTGCTGGAATGCTTTGTCAAGACTGCTTGCCAGGAGGTGTTTTTAACAGACCCTTCTGTGTGTAAAACATCTTTATTAGATGGTTATATCTGAAAGGATACTTCTGTTGATATGATAAAATAAATTCTGGCTTTAACATAGTTTTATTCAACATTTTTATTCAATATTTCTCCATTGTCATCTGCCTTCGGTTCTACAAGTTACAAGTCTGATATTAAACTGATTCTCATGTCTTGATAGGGGATCTTTCTTTTTTTCTGGAAGCTTTGCAAAATCTCTTTGGTTTTAATGATTTTATAATTTAAGATGTGGGTGTTCAGTGGTCAGGATTATTCTGTACTCTTTTCAACGTGGAAGTTTTATTTTCTGAAATCTGGAAATTTTAGTTGTTTATTTAACAATTTCCTCCCAAATGTGTTTGCTTTTTTACTTTTTCTCTTCCTTCTGGCATTTCTAAATATGTATTTTTAGGGTTTTTTTTTTTTAGTACTATCTTGGTGTCTTCTGGGAGTCTTAAAAACATGATCTTCTTAAAATGGTTACATGCTTCCATTCATATTACTAACTGAATTCTTTCTTTCAATTTTATTTTCTATACCTATGAATCTAGACATTTTCCCCCCACACTTCCTCCTCCTTCCATGTTGTCTTGGTTACTTTTCACTCATTGCTGAGACAAAATACCTGACGCCCAAAATTAGGGAAGGAAAAGTTTATTTTTTATAATTCTTGGGGGTTTCAGTCCGTATTCAGCTGGCTACAAGGCAGCGCGGTGTGGCAGGGCAGCCATGCATGGCAGCCACTGCAAACAGCCTGGTGCAAACCGGCAAGAGAGGGAAGACACGCTTCCTCCCACCCTTACACTGTATGTTGGCTCCACCTCTGGGTGGGTGCCACACTCACATCATCAATCCCAGCACCAGACAACACATCAATCTTGAACGCTAGACTCAGTCGCATCCATGCCACCATTACATGAGACTTGGTGGAGCCATAGGAATATAACCCATAACACATGTTGAAAGCATCCTTTCTTTACCTTCCTCTTTCATGTTTTGAACAACCTCCCTCATCTCATTCGTGAGATTTAACAAATATATTTAAGTTCTTCTCGTGTTCCTCCACTTTTTCTTTCTTTGTCTTAAGTTGTCCAGGTCTGGACTTTCTTATAAGTGTTGCAAAGCTGTCTTGTTATTGTCTGGCCACCTCACCATCTTCTGGGAGTTTTGACCCACCTGGCTTCCTGATACAAACCCCATGGCAGGGGCATGGTTTAGAGTTCATACTGAAGTTCGCACTGCCTCCTGGGGAGAAAAGTTTCAGCTCCGTAGCTCCTATCTGTGGTTTTCTCTGTCCTGCAGCAGCCCTGTCAGGAGCCGTAATGGCCTGGCTGTGGAGATATGGGTGGACGGCAAGATAAGAACACTCAGGGACCAGTCCTGGTGAACTGTGCTCCATTCTGGACATGCTGATGTATGACTTTGGTTTTAATATCCTTCTGTGCACTAGGCTGCTTCTTGTTGCTATAACAAAGCACCTGAGACAGGCCGTTTTTGAAGAAGAGGTTTATTGAGCTCTCACTTTGGAATGTTTAAGGACAATAGCATCACTTTGGTGAGAACCTCCTGGTGATAGCAATGTGACAAAACTCATGGATGGGAATGCACGTGGGAGCAACAGATCACACACCCAGGCAAGAAGCCAGAGTCTCACTACTTGCCCTGGAGAGGCCAGCACTAATCTCACCTGTTCACAGCACCTGAAGACCTCACCAGAAGCCTCACTGCTCACCTCTCTGAGTACCACGTCTCCAACACACTTATTTTTGGGGACTGTCTCAAACCGTATCCCAATCATAGCAGTCATCCTTGCTGAGGCTTTTGTTCAGCTGATGCTCCTGCATCTGCTGTGATGTGTGACATTCAGTCTCACAACAATGAAGGTGTTAACCTTGGAGGAACAAAAGGTAGACTAAAAAAACTTTCCTACGGACTCACAAACTCACCCAGATCTCAATTGCTAGTGTCGTTCTTGTAATCAAGAAACAATATCTGTTGGAACTAAAGTCATGAATAGTTTGAAATTTTGACACAGTGCTTATAAGTGAGTTTGCGTTATATGTTCTTTTCTTGTCTTATTTTTGTGTAGGTTTGGTCAATTTTGTATTAATCCTATAAAATAAATTATATAACTTCCTCCATCTGCTAAACTTATTTATACAAGAACTATTTATTCCTTGAAGGTCTGGAAAAACTAGGACATAAAACCATCAGGTTGGTAGGGTTTTTTTTAATTTTTATTTTTTTAGCATCAGGGATCAAACTCATGACCTCACGCTTGCCAGGCAGGCACTTATACCATTGAGTAAAATCTCCGGCCCTGGTAGGTTATTTTTTATGGGTGTAAGAAGAAAGTTGTTATTACCAGTTAAATTACTTTAAAGGATACTGATAAGTTTTTAATTTCTTGAGATAATTTTGAGAACTTAGATTTTTCTGTAAGTTTACCTAGTTCATCTACTTCAAAATTTATTGGTATAAAGTTGTTCATAATGTCTTTATGATTTTTAAAAAATTCTATTACATATGTGGTCTTCCTTTTATATATTAGTGCTCTTGTGATTTTTCCTTGATATATATCTATGTGTCTCTGTATATATTATCCATGCTGTGTAACACTAAATACTTTATATCTATACTTCTATATCTTTTTACAGATATAAATCGGTATATATCTATATCTATAGTTGTAATATATCTATATAGATGTCTAGTACTTAATTCTAACATAGAATGAAAACTTAAGAACTGCATCACCAAAAAGATGCATCTCTGTGGATTCCTTTCCAACTACATCTTTCTTGTCTATCTTCCTCCTGGAAATAATCTCTAATCTGGATCTTATATTTTGAGTTCTTCTGCTTTAAAATTTTTTTTTTCCCCCGGGACCGGGTATCAAACTCACAACCTCATGCCTGCCAGGCAGGCACTTAAGCCACTGAGCCAAACTCCTAGCCCTAGTTTATTTGAGGCATGGTCATACTATGTAGCTCAGGCCGGCCTTGCACTTGCTTTGTAGCCCAAGCCAGCCTTGAACTCATAACACTCGGCCTACCTCAGCCTCCCAAGTTCTGGGATTAAAGGTGTGTGCCACCTCACCTGGCTCTTTTAATCTGTTTTATCACATATATATGGATTCCTCTACAATGAATTATTTGATCTTGCTTGATTTTGACTATATAAGAAGAGTATCTTACTACAAGTAGTCTTTGGGGAGTTGCTTTTTCACACAGTATTTGACAATTCATCCGAGTCATTGTATGTAAGTACAGTTGTAAAACTTTCTTTGTTATGGGATATTCCATGTATGAATATACACACTTTAACTTTTCCCTGATAATAGACATGCAAGCTATTTCCAGTGCTCTGATAGCATGAACAGTATCACTATGTTTTTGTACATATCCCTTGAAAATACATGTTCTAAACTTTTTAAAATTCTATATCTCAGAGTCACATTACTGAATTGTGGGGTATAAGAATTTTATATAGTAATGCCAATTTTTTTTAAATGGCTATCAATTTATACTGGCAATGGATAAATATAGGTGATCCAATCGACATATTTTGATGAAAAGTCAATATAATCAGGTATTTTCAATTTTTACAAATAAAAGCAATGAAAAAATGTCATCTTATTTTGTCTGGATTTGAATTTCCCTGATTACTAATGTGATTGGAAATGCCTCATTTCATTTACTGTATTTGTTATTACAGATATTTCTCATTAGTGAACTACCTGTTTAAGACTGTATTTATGATCCACAGCTACTAGGACTTATGACTTGTCTTTTTTTGTACATTTCTGTACATCTTGTTTATAGAGACACAGTGTCTTTTTGTACAATATACCTTATTTATATAGTACTGTTATTTTTACTGATTGTACTGCATAGTACAGTACTATCATTTTATATTCTAGTATATATTACAGTACTGCATGTAAGAGCTATGCAAATAAAAACAAAGTAATCAAGTTGAATTTCCTTTGAGTATGTCTTTGGTCTGGATATTGTAATATACGTACTATATACAATTCCTCATTTAGTGACTAATTCATTTAAACACCTACTCATGGAAATGGAACTTGGCTATTAAATAAGGAATGCCCATATCTCCTTTTCTATGAAACTCAGAAAATCTTCTATTTTTCCAATTGGACTGTTTGTTTCTTATTGACTTGTGAAATTTTGAAAAATACATTCTCAATATTTTATTGGTTATATGACTATTTTTATCAGCTTATAATTTGATTTTTGACTTTTTAAAAGGTGTCTTTTTTCTGAGCAGAAGTTTAAAAATTCTTGAAGTAGCTCAAACTGTCAATCTTTTCTGAGTTTAGTGCTTTTAAGTGTATTGTTGAAGAAATCCTTGCCACAAGGCCAAAAAGAAATTTATCCAAACTTTTCTCTAAAAGTTAAAGGTCTACTTTTGACATTTATATTCTTAAAGTAGTTTTCTTTATTTCTTGTACTTTCCAGTATCAAAAGTTTTATATTACTTACTTTGCTCAATTTTGTTGCATATTTATAAACCAAGTGTTCGTGTCTTTTTTCAGCATGGGAAAACTCTCAACTACTATTCTTTTTTAAATATTGCCTCATTTTTCTTTCCCATATATTTTTCCTCAAGAACTACTATTTAATGGAAATTAGAAGTCCTATATTAAAGTCTTTCAATAGTTTTCTTTCTTATATTATCTCTGTTTGTGTGCACTTTAAAGAAACCATTGTACTTCTTTCTTCCAATTCACAGATTCTCTCTATGTCAAGAGATTAGCTTATCATTAAATTTATTAGATTGACAACTACATATTCACTTTATGATTTCAATTTTTGGGGGCGGGTACTGGGAATTGAACTCAGGACCTTGTGCCTGCCAGGCAGGTACTGTGCCACTGAGCTATATCCCCAGCCCAGATTTCAATATTTTTAAGTGTTTACTTACTGTTTTGACATTTCTACATTATTTTACAACTTTGTTCTTATTTGTAGGTACTATTCCTTCATTCATCTCTTTGAAATTCCTAAACGTATTTATTTCAAAGTCTATTTCAGATCATTCTTCTATCTGACCTGTAGTGAATTTATGATCTAATTGTTGATTTTCTTGGACTTTCCTTTATCTTTTGCTTTATGTGAATCATATCTTTTAGGCTCACTTTTCATGAATACTTTTCTTGTTTTATCTTGGGTTCATTTTCCGTTTAGTGATTTTGAAATGACAGACCCTAGGACTCCCAGAACCCAGAACCATTGCATATATTGGTAACCTAGAGGCGAGTTCTGCAGTGAAATCGGGGGTGTCATGTCTTTTTTTTTTGTTTTTAACCAGGCTGTCTGGTAGTCTTGGTTCTTTTTCTGTCTTAAAACCCTGGCTGTCTTCTTTTGCCTTTCCTATCCAAAAGGCATTTGCTAACAACTTTTAGGAAGCCTGGAAATCAACCCTGAAGTACATTTCTTCTATAATTTCTTAGGTGTTAGAGTCAAGAATGAAACATTATCTCTTGTCTCCTCCCATTTTAGGTGAGGAATTTACTTATAAATTCCCTTTCTCTGTAACTTCGTGGTTTGGCTAATATGATTGGGGATTTTAAAGTTGATTTATTGGTCTCAATTTATTATTTAAATGGTTAGCTTACCTTTTAAATTTAAAATGATCCACTGTAATAGAATAGTAAGAATTATGATTTTCTAGATTTCTATAAATGCAGCACTGGTGATCATAAAGAAGCTGAAGATATTTGAGGAGGCCACCGGTTTCCTTATACATAAATGACAATTGCACAAGAAAGAAAATGGAAAACAAAAGGATCATACCTAAAGCACGCAATGTTTGACTGTCTTTTCAACAGTTATCTTCTTTTGAGTGCAACTTTTAGCTTACACCCTGGCTATAAATTGCTTACCCTGTAGACACTGGAAACTCTCATGAGGATGGAGAGGTTTAAATGTCAAGTACTGTATCTGTAAGCATTGGGTTACACCAAAGCCAAAACCTACATGGTCTACATTGCCGTGGATTATATGATCTATCGAGGCAAACTGAACGATCTGTGCGTCCTCTTCAAGCGCACCTTCCCCACACTTCATTTGGCTTTCCGTAGCCACAGTGCAGCTGCCCCTGCTCTTATCCAGGGCACTGTGCTCTCCACATTGCCATAGCCAGAACACTTCTCACTGTACTCAATTTCTTGCTAACATTTAAGAAAGTTGACCACCTGTCTTTCTTAAAATAATTTTCCTTTGTTTTGATGAGATTGAACTCTTGTTTTCCTATTTTTCTGGCTATTCCTTTACTTTTAGACCAATAAATATTTGAATTTGGGAGTTATTTCTGACTTACGTGCTATCGATACTTGCTCCTCATGAAATCTTATCCTATTCCTTTAAGTAGTGTATAATGAGCGCTGTCAAAGTTGATCTTCAGCTCTAAAACCCTCTCCTAAACTCCAAACTCAAGATGAAATTGCCTGCTTAATATAGCTATGTAGATATGTAATAGATGTCTTAAGTTTAATATGTCTTAAATGAACTATAACCTGTCAGCCACCAAACTGCTCCTTACCAATTCTTACCTTCCTTTAGTAAACAATTCTGCCATCCAGCTTCTAAGCCAAAAATCTAGGAAGGAATCTTTCATCATATTTCCTTAACTCCAACATCTAATCCAGCAGGGTTCTTATAAAATATTGCTGTAATCCATTTACTTCTCTCTGTCCCTATCAGCACTGTGAAGTTTATCCAGTGTCATCTCTTGTTTGGACCACAACAAGAGATTCCCACTGGTCTCCCTACTTCATGCATGCCTTACTCCAGTCTCCTTTCCATGGCAGACAAAGTAATCTTAGAATATGAGCCATATTGTGTTCTTTCCCAGTTTAAGATGCTTGGTGATTTCCTAGTGTGCTTAGAAAAAGTCCAGACCCTCTTAACATGGCCTCATTCGCCAACCTCATTTTGTACCATTCTCCTCAGATCCTATCTCTTCCTCAAATTTGACAAGGTTTTTCTGCATTAAGATTCTTTTTATTTGCTTAGAGCTTCCTTCCCTGGCTCTTGAAGCTCTCAATGCAAATATGACACTCTCAAAGATATTTTCTCTTACCACATTCACTGAAGTATCCTGCAGCTTATTTATTTCAGTTAATATTTTCTCTTTTCCCTTTATAATAGCATAATAAATTGCCTGACTTGTTTATTTACTATTTATCCCTACCCACTAGAATGCAAATTACTTAACGGGAGAGATTCGAATAGTTCATGGTGTAATCTCATAACCCAGAACTAAGTTGACCATATAATCTATTTTCCAAGTGGAGACACTTGTTTGTCTGAAAATAGCACAATGGATGGGATACAAGCATAAAAAGGGACTGCCCTGACTGAACTGAGATGTGTGCTTAATGTGCCTAGAGCATTAACTGACATCATGCTAGTTCTCAGTAATGAACTACTAAAAATATTTGCAGAGTCACATAATGCTAAGTAAAAGAAGCCAATCTGAACAAGTGGTATATGGCATTATTCTGTTTATATGAGATTCTAAAAAAGAGATGGCAAACATCTGGCATTGCCAGGAGCCCAAAAAGGAAAACAGAAGGGTTGAATAGCTGAAGCACAGTGCATCTGAGCCATGTGATAATATATGGTGAATATATGGCATCCTATGTTTCTTAAAACCCATAGAACTTTACAGTAGAAACAGCGAACCCTAGTGTATACATATTTCCAAAAAATCAGAATGGAGTAAATAGTTTAGCTGTGTTACAAATGCACACAATAACCTCACTGAAGGAAGCAGGAAGGGTAAATGTGGCTGAGAAAGTGCGGATCTAAGTAACTCTGGAAATGAGAGGAGACTGTAAGATGAAAGCTATGGGAACCAAACACAATATTCTTTGTTGTTAAAACTGTTTCTTATAGTGGTATGAGTGAATCACTTGGAAACCATTATACTTATATTCTACAGTTGAACAATTTAGTATAAATGAATGGCAAATGGTGTAACCAGGTTCTCACTGTTGAAATGGAAAAGCACAGGTAAGCAAGCAAAGGAGAAACTAGAATGATTCGTGCAGTTATGGATTACATTTGGAGATACCAGTACAACTCCTGTTTAGTTCAATCTAGATACAAATATATATAGACAGACAGAAAGATATAGATATAGATATAGATATAGATCTGTAGATATAGATGTTTACCAGTGCATGTGCATAGATGGGTTAGTATAAATGTATATATTCTCTTGCTTGGTCAGCTAAGAGAATACTCTAGTAGTAATGAGCACACTCAGTACACAGATCATAGTTTCTAATACCTTCTCCTATAAAAGGGATCAGAGTTATCTGGAGAACTGACAGCTTTGAGGACTGAAGCAGGGAATATACAAGATGATGTTGGAAAGTCTAGCAGTTTCAGAAAGTATTGCAATGAATACACACACATACACACACACATTTGGGAACATGTCAAAGAAACACAAGAACTAATCTGAAAGCACTTTTGATGGCCAAAACTGAAATACTATGAACAACAAAGTAAATAATACAGTATTAAATTATAAATCTAAAGTACAGGGTAAATATTCATTAGTTCATAGTGATATAAATAAATTATTTAATAAATTTGTAAATGGGGAGGGAGAGACAGTTCTTCCATGCAGTGAGTTTCCAAATAATGTATGGACATAGTCCCCTATTGAAGGAGGTAGACTATAACTCTTTATTTCTTAGATATGGGCTACACATGGTGATTTCTTCCCAAAAGTACAGTATAGAAAGAGGGAAAACTAACTTACAATGGAGAAACATGACAAAGGCTACCTTAAAGAAAATGTACCTCAAATGAATGATAAAGGCCAACATCCACAGTGATAAATGATGTTGCGAGGAGGTACCTTTGAGACGATATGATGAGACTCCCTCCCCAAGACCCGTGACTGTATTTGCTATGATCAAAACATTGCACACACGTGTGTGCACGCACACACACACACAATTAAAGCACATTTTATCAGGTACCTGACCTACACTCTTCAATATCATCACAGTTGTGAAAAACAAGGAAAATCTGAGAAACTTATCACAGCACAGAGGAGCCTAAGGAAGCATGTGGACTGATATAACATGTTAGCCTGGAGGGCATCCTGGGACAGAAAAAGAGCATTAGGTAGGAATAAGAAAATCTGAATAAAATATGGAAATGCCAGATTATTCTAGGAATACAGACAGGGGTGACTGACTTAGGCTGCTGAAGGATGGGTGGGTGGGGGTTTGTTGAGGAAGCTGTGCATGAACTAAAGCTTGAATGGTAAGAGTTAGCGAGCACAAGGGTGGATTCTGGGTTGGAGCAAACTGAAGAATGTTCCAGGCACAGGCATAACATGTGAGAGGATCCACAGGCAGATAAAAGCATGTTACATTAAAGAAAAAGAAATAACCCTAATGTCTTATGAGTCATCACACTTCTTCTTTACAATAGCTCCTGAAGGGGTTGTTATCTTCACACTTCATAGACGAGGAAATCAAGACTTGCAGAGATAGGATTGCTCCCGATGGCACTGAGCCGACTGTTGGTTAAAACAGAAGTGGGATCCAAGCCCATCAGACTCTAAAACCTATATCCTTTCCTCTCCTGCTACTCTTCACTTTCCTAAGAATCCTATAAATACCAGATGTGGACAGGCAATTTCTCACTTCTGAAAATGAGCACCACTGAGTCATAAGGAGCTAGCATGCAGATCGGCACGGGGGCTGGGAAGGGTCAGCCACGGCAATCAATAGCTCCAAGTTGCTCTCATAAGAAGCATTCTCTTACTTGCCAAAAATCAGGGCTCTGCGAGACCAGAGGTCAAATTCCAACCTATGAACCCAAGGGAAATTATGTATCATGAAAATATGGTCTGGGAGCTGGAACCAGAAAAAAAAAAAAAAAAGAAAGAAAGAAATAAAGAAAGAAAGAAAGATATCCTGCTCTGGAAATGAGAATTAGAAATTGGCACAGTGGGAGGAGAGATGGGGTTGGAGACCAGCTGCACAGAGGTGCACAGGAGATGGGCAAGGTCAAGAACCCAGAAGCAGTTTGGAAGGTGCCACTAGGAAGACCCAAGCAACACCCAACACTGCTAACTTAAAAGGCTTCTGCTCCCTCCTCCATCACCACCATATAACAAACTGCTAAAAATACCAGGGAAAAATACAGCCCAAACCTCAAAACATTTCTTGGTGTCCTCCCAGGTCTGGGAATAGAGCAGTAATTGCTGGTGTAGGATAGGAAAGAGATACATTAGATAGCAAACAACTGAAGTGCTGAACTTAAGCAGCATAGCACATAAAATGCCAAAAAAAAAAAAAAATGGTTCTCAGACTTGGTTGTGTCCCCTGATGGGTCAGGTGTTGGACACTTGGTCCTCAGTGTGGTGGTATTCAGGTGGTGGGGCCTTTAAGGGGTGGGGCCTACTGTGAGTTGGTTAGGTCATTGGAGGCATCACCCTTAGAAGGTGCTGATGAAGTTCTCATGGGACCCTGGTCTGTTCTCACCAGAAGGGCAGCCTGATCCCCGAGTCTCTCTCTAGCTTCTGATCTCACCGCAGAATCACTCCTTCTGTCTTGAAATCCCACCACAATGCCACTGACCAGGATGTGACACATCCAAAGGTGCTCTCACTAGAGCTAGCACCATGCTGTTTGAACTTTCATCTTCTAACACTGTAAGCTAAAATTATTTTCTTTAAAACTCACCCAGCCTCAGGTATTTTGTTATAGCAATAGAAAAAGACTGATACAGATAAACAAAAGTTTGCTTAGAGCAATGATACTGATGTGTAGAAAGCACTTAAAGCAGATCAAATATTTGGCAAACTGGTTATTAATGGGTCATTTGGTCAACTGGTTTTAAGCTAAAAGGTGAGGGATAAAGTTGCTAATAAAAGTGGATGGTATGATATGGTCCAAAACAACATAAGGCTTGGGAATAAGAGTAAGGACCAGCTGAAAATCTATTTTGTCCTTCAGCCCCAATTCCCAGAAGAACTCCTGTGGTGAAAGACTTCTGTGGCATCCCTCATACCCTTTGAGCCTTCCAAGTTGGCCTCCAGAACTGAGTCTCATTTGTCCTGGGTCCCACCCACCTAGAGGATGGCCTTTTGAGAGGTTGACCTGTTGTTTGTGTGGTCGTTTGGTAGACAGCCAGGATTTTCTCTAGGGTGAATTATATTTTAGGGATTCAGGTTTGGGGCACGCCTCGCGTCTCCTAATTACTCAGCTAGAGAGACTCCGTTTTACCACACAGATGGAGTCAGTCATGTTGTTCTCTCTCCAAGCAAACTCAAATCAAAGGGAGGTGTGGTAGAGATTCAGAACTCTGAAGCTGGAAGCAATTGACATTTGGATCCTGGAGGAGGAAGGGGAAGTATTTGTGGTTCACTGTTTACATTGGCTCGGATAACAGGGCTCAAACAGTTGCGGTCCTACTTTCTCACCATCACGCCCTTCTGCCTCGGCCCCACCGAGCTGGCTGAGCAGGGTCCTAGGGACATTCCTCACCAGCTGACCTTTGTCCTGGCTGCTTCTAACACAAGCACCATTAGCTCCATAGCTCAGGATATTAAATGTTGGGGAATGGGGGTGGGGTGGGGTTCACCAGGTCAGCTTGCAGCTCTGATTCTGAGTATAGCATACTGTCAATTGTTTGCCTTAAAGTTCTGTACAAGAAGGTGGCATTGCTCTGGATTTTTAAAACAAAACAGGGCTTCTAGGCAGAGGAAATGTATGAGACATGCATGTTAAGTACTATTGTTCTTTTTAAGAAAACATACCAGAAGATACTGTTTTTGAATGAATCCTGCCAGCCTTGGTGTACTGAGCTCCTTGGAGGCAAGCTGTGTGCTGGTCTCATCTTGATGTCAGTACCGAGCATGCTCACTGTTGGAACTGATCTTTGGAAATGTTCTTGGCAAGCTGGCACACCCTTTGCATGTCATCAGTGGTAAATATTATTGGAGGATGTATTTTATTTGAGGAAAGAGCCAAAATTCATAACGACTCCAATTCAGAATGGAAGGTGATTTGATAGAGAATTATTGTTTTTAGTAAAAATAATTATAAAACCTTTTCCCCTTCTAGTATGTCTTTCCCACTGACATCATAGAACAAGATTTTCAGTTTTGGAAGGATTAAGAGAAATAATGTAAGAACTTCGTGCTGAATGCTATTTGGACCATCTAAGTTCATTTCTGAATGTAGAATATCAATATCATCTATTCAGGAACTATTTAAAAAGAATGGTATTTCAAGCCAATAAAATTAGTAACACTAACATTTGTGCAATGCTTTTAACTTTTCAGAGAGCTGCTGGCACTCATATTTAGTGGTTACCAAGTTTCAGTGAGGCAATAGTTGGTCACAGAGACTTTTTAACCCCTTCAGAGTTAAAGGATTTTTTAAAAAGAGATAAAAGAATTTAAGCTAATAAGAAAGATATAAGGTGTGATCAAAATATAAGGTGAACGTCTATATTGCAAGTTTTATTACAGCCTAATGCCCCTAAAAATACTTTCCCTCATTTTGAACTCATTTATCTTGCCATCCTTGCCACTTTCTGAAGCAGTTCTGGAAGTCCTGTTGTGTGAATGTTGTTTGTTGTGCTGTCTTGGCGGCCTTGATGTCCTGAATTGACTCAAAATATTTCCTTCTGTGACCATTTTGACTTCATGGAACGGCCAAGAGTTGCAAGGCACCAGAATAAGGTTGATGAAGGTGTCACGTCAACCGCGATGCATTTTACAAGCCTGGCTTTCTGTTGGAAGGCAGTTGGCAGCCCCACTCACCGTATTGATGGTACCTTGTAAAGTTCCTTGCGAAAAAGGACTTTCGTAACTGCTTCAGAAAGTGGCAAGAAGGATGGGAGGATTGTGTTTGAAGGGAGGAGTAGGATTTTGAGGGAGAATAAGACAATGTGTCATTTACTGTAACACATTTCAAAATGCTTAAGCATTCACTGTATATTTGGATTGTATCTTTGTTGGTATGTGGACTGGGTGACAACTTGACTTTTTAAACACACACACACGGACACACACTCACACTCTCTCTCTCTTTATCATACTTTGTAGTGCAGTAGTCAAGAAGGATTCTGGCTTCTATTGCTTACTGAGCTCATGAGGTAACCTCTCAGAACCTCAGTGCTATAGTTTGGAGCTTAAACATCCTACAAAGGCCCATGTGTTAAAAGCTTGATCCCCAGCCAGTGGTTTACTGGGAGGTGGTGAAACCTTCAATAGATGGGTCCACGGTAGACAGAGCTTTAAGGGTGTGCCCATGAAGGAAATATTGGGACCCCAGCTTTTCCTCTTTCTCTCTTTTAGTTTCCAGCTTCCTCCACCATGTGCTTCCCTCCCTGCTGTGCTGCCATAGGACCAAGCACAACAGGGCCATGTGATCATGGACTAAACTCTCTGAAACCATGGGCCAAAGTAAACTTCTCCTGTTCATAAATTAGTTATCTCAGGCAGTTGTTATAGCAACAGAAAGCTGACTAACACACTCAGCTGTCTTATGTGTAAAATAGGAATAATGATAGTAGCTATTTGTTAGGGTATTTTTGGGTATCAAATGAATTAAAGATTTGCACACAGTAATGACTCCATATATACTAATTATCAGTATGACTTCCCAGTCACACTCTAAAGTAAGTAGTTCCAGGGTTTTGAATCTCAAGATTATTTTATTGGCCTAATAAACTTGATTGTGAAATAAGAAAATGCCCAAAAATAAAGTATCAGCATTTAAAAATTTCTGTACACAGTTAGGTTATAACAATATTTATTTTTCTTGCCAGTTATTTTTGTGAACAATATACTCTCAATTTTAGAGCACCATGAATAAACTAGAATTTGTAACCTTCATTGTTTTTAGTTACTTTCCCCTAATCAGACCCTGTCTAAAAAGGTGAAAGATTTAATACCTATCAACGCTTTTAAAACTGTTGTAACAGTAATGGAGAAGACTAATACAGTATAGTATTACACATACATTTCTAATATATGTTCATTTAGAACTGAAGTAAACACTTACAAATTCCCTTCCCGAAGGATCATTTAAAATTTTTGTAGGATTTTTTGATTTTGCAGATAAGTAAAAATGTCTTTCTCAATTAACTTGGTTAATTTTGGAGTTAGGTGGTAGCATTTAAGTATTTGGAACTAAGTTATTGTAGTTTCCAACCAAAAATACTATGATATACTATTATGTTCTGCTCAAGGACAAGTTCTTTAATTTGTATGGATAATCTCTGGCCAGGTTTTCAATCACTCTAAATCTAAAGTTTCTTATCAGTAAAAAGAGATTAATAAAAATAGCATTAGATTGGGACAGAAGCTGTGTGAGTATTATGAATAAATACCCTACCATTTTCAGATTTATGTCTCTGCTGGGGTACTAATTGTTTAGAGAAATAAGAGCTGATACATTGAAAATACTGAGCACCAGACCTGCCAGACTTAAACTCTTAGTAATTAATATTAGCTATTAATATTAAAACTATTGTCATTATTACTATGAAGACAATGACTACAAATATCCTTCAAGATGTCATTCATATAAGAGCTCGCTGTCCCTCACAGCCCCAACAACTGACTTGCTCACTTATTGTATGATGCTATATTTTACTGTATATGCATAGCCCAAGAGTTTAAAAGAATGCACAAGCGCCTCCTGTTCCAAGCATTAGGAGTTGTTCATATTCATGGCTATAACTGAAATAGCCCTCTTTTGCTGGAAGACAGGGTATGGAGGGATATGATACCTGCACCTGCATGATGCAGGTTTGGGGGATACAGCAGGGAACAAGAGAAATTGAGAGAGGGGTCCATACTTCTTGCAGAGCGGTGGGGAATAAGGAGCTGTGAGGAATGAGGTGGAGCGGGCAGCCTTACGCCTTTGCACAGAGTGTAGAGAGAATGAGAGTTACCGGACCCAGTGGGGTGTCCATCTGGTCCCCTCCACCTTTGACTTGGGCTGGGAATAGCATTTTGCCTCTACCGCTGAGTCACAGATGCCACCGGGCTCTCTTCTTCACTCTCCATGGCTCATGAGGACTGGGAAGAGGAGGAATGCGCTCCATGTTCTTCCTGGGCACAGGACGCCACCTTGCCTGCAAGCCCTGATGGTTCAAATGGCTTGAGGGGGCCTCCTGCCTGCAGAGTCACAGGACCAGCAGCAGGCGGCACACTGCACATGGCCATATGCCATGCATTTGAAGGTCCCAGACAGGACTCTCTTGAGTACCTCTCCATGGCGCACTCATCGGAGAGCTCCCACAGGACCCGTGGCTCTCTCATGCAGCAAACGCCCAGCCAGTGTTCTTGCAGACCAGTGTTCCCAGCACACACATCTGGTGCTCTTCAGGGTGCTTCAGGGGCATGCGGGAGAGCAGCACCCATTCGCCCCAGAGGGAAAAGAACAGCTTCTCTGCACAAATCCGCATCAGTCACAGAACTGACATTTCTCCTCTCTCTCTCTCTGCAGCCAGAGGGCTTCTCTGATATCTCCTGATAAATGTCAGCCCATGAGATGGCTCCATGGAGTGGTGTCTGGTGTCACCCACTGGCATCTCTTTAGTCTGTGAGACCTGGTACCTTTGATGTTAGGTTACGGCGTGGGGGAGTCCCCAGTTCCAGGACACTATAGTAGTCTCCTCTTTTAACAACTTTCTACTATCTCATCCTGGAATCATCTGTTCATTCCTCCCTCTCCTCTACCATAAGCTCTTCAAGGACATAGACTCCATCTTTCTCATCCTATCTTGTGTGCTTTAAATGCTATAAACTGTTGTAAAATGCACACAATCTTGTTCACCACTTCAGCTCTTTTTAAGTGTACAGTTTCAGTGACATTAAGTGCACTCTTACTGTTTTGGCATCATCACTACCACCTGCCTCCAAACTCTTTCCATCTTCCCCGACTGGGACTTTGTACCCATGAAACACTCTTCATTCACTTCGCCTCACCTCCACTGCCTCCCAACACCTGGCACCCAGCTTCTGTCTCACTGAAGCGGACTTCTCTAGGAACCTCACCTACGTGGAACCATATAGTGTTTGTCTTCTTGTAACTGACTTTTTTACTTTGTGTATTCACAAGATGCACCCATGTAAAGCATGTCAGAATCTTCTTCCTTTTTAAGGCCGAATAATATTCCATAGTAAATGTATATGCTACATTTTCTTTGTTAATTCACTTGCTAGTGGGCATTTGGGTCACTTCCATCATGCCACTGTAGATTTGTAATATATTTTAAATTCAGGAAATGCTAGGCCTTCCAACTTTGTTCTTATTTTCAAAAAAAATTTTAGCTATTTGAGATCTCTTGAGATTTAATATGAATTTTAGGATAATTTTTTTAGATTTGCAAAATTGCTTCTGGATTTTAATATAGTGTTGAATCTTTTAGACAGTAATGACATTTTAACAATATGAAGTCTAATTCATGAAAGTGGGCTATCTTTTCATTTTTTATCTTCTTTAGATTCTTTCAGCAATGTTTTATAGTTTTGGGGTATAAATCTGTTACTTCCTTGGTTGAATCTATTTCTAAAAAAATTCTTGTTGTTGCTATTATGAATAGAATTCTTGTTTTCTTTTTGCAGGTGTCATTATTAGTGTATAGAAACACAACTTTTTTGTTTGTTTGTTTGTTTGTTTCTGTTTTGGTCTTTTGGGAACAAGATTTCACTATGCATTTCAGGCTGGTCTTGAACTCATTTTATAGCCCATGTTAGCCTTGAACTCACAGTGATCCTCCTGCCTCAGGCTCTCAAGTGCTTCGATTACAAGCATATGCCACCATCCCCCACCACAACTGTTTTTTGAATGTTATTTTTGTATCCTATAACTTTGCTGAATTTGTTTATTCTGTGTGTGTGTGTGTGTGTGTGTGTGATCTTTAGGGGGTTTTCTACATATAAGACCATGTTGCCAATGAACAGAGAAAATTTTGGTTCTTTCTTCCTGGTGCAGATGCTTTTTATTTATTTTTCTTGCCTAACTACTCTGGCTAAGATGTATAGTACTTTATATACTATATTAAATAGAAATGGTAAAGGTAAAGATTCTTACTTTGTTCCCAATCTTAGAGGAAAAATTTAGGCTTTGACCCAAAAGTATAATATTACCTGTGCACTTTTCAAAAAATATGGTCTTCATTATGTTAAGATAGTTTCCTTCTACAGTATTCCTAATTTTAGTGTTTTTAGCAAGAAAGGTTGTCAAATGCTTTTTTAGCAGCTGTGATAGTCTTACAGTTTTTTTCATTCTGTTAATGTCATATGTTACATTGGTTGTTTTTATGTGTAAAACCATTCTTACATTCCAGGGCCAAATCCCGCTTGGTCATTGTGTATGATATTTTCATGTTCTATTGAATTATTTTGCAAGTATTTTGTTGAAGATTTTAAATTCACCAGGCATATGGATCTATAGTTTGGTGTACTGTCTTTGTCTGGCTTTGTTATCAACATAATGCTGGACTCAGAATTCTAAGTTGGAAATGCCCCCTATCTTCAAGTTTTTGGAAGAGTTTGGCTTTGGTGTTAATTCCTCTTTAAATATTTGGTGGCATTCACCAATAAAGCCATCTTGTCCTGGGTTTTTCTTGTTAGAAGATTTGAAATTGTAGGTCTATTCATACATTTTATTTCTTTATGATTCAGTCTTGGTAAATTGACTGTTTAAAGTATTTGTCCATTTCAACTAGTTATTCAGATTTTTTTTTTTTTGGTGTATAATTGTTTATAGTACTGTCATAGTTTAGAACTGAGATATCTCTTAAAAGCTGCTGTGTAGAAAGCTTGGTGGCCAGCCTTTTGAAACTACCGGGATTAATGGAAATTTTGGGAAGTGAAAGCTAGCTGAAGGAAGTAGTTCACTAGGAGCATGCCTTTTAAGGGCATATTTCTCTTTTCTTCTCCCTCTCCCTCTCCCTCTCTCTCTCTGTTTCTCTCTCTCTCTCTCTCTGTTTCTGTTTCTCTCTCTCTCTCCTCTCTCTCTTCCTCCCTCTCCCTCTCCTTCTCCCTCTCCATCTCCCTCTGTCCCTCCATCTCTCTCTGTCCCTCCATCTCTCTGTCTCTTTCTGTCTTTCTACCCTGGCCACCATGATATGATGATATGAACGCCTCTGCTCCCTGCCATGAGCTCTGCCTCACCACAGGCCTGGAAGCAATGAAGCCAAGTGACCATGGACTGAAACTACTAAAACTGTGAGCCAAAATATATCTTTCCTCCTTTAAATTGTTTTTCTCAGTCATTTTGTTCAGTGATGAAAAGCTAATGCAGGTATCATCTCATAATTATTTTTCTTTCTGTAAAGTTGGCTGTAATGTCCATTCTCCTAACAGTTTTTGTAATCATCTTATCTAGTTTTTGCCTATGTCAAGAAACTCTGGAGTTGAATGTAAAAGAAAAAGCACTGGACCCTCCTGCCATAGGAACAGCCCATCATAGGTACATTCACTGAGAAGAGATGGACCTGGAAAAAGACACAGTAGTAGCAATGCCCTTAAACCCAAACTCTGGCCACAAGAGCCAGAGATCTGGATGGTGGGTGTGACATGTGAGATGTGATCCTCTTCAAGCATGGTGTGGATCAGGCAGGCACACTGGACGCCCACATCATGGAAGTCCAGAGCCGGAAGAGTGAGCTTACCCAAGCCAAGGGAGCTGTGGGCCCAGAGTGCATCCAGAACCCAGATGATGCAACTCTGGAGAGTACAGAGACCCAGTGAGTTAATCTGCATGGGCAGTTGTCTGGCAGAAAGGAAGACTGTCTCTCACTGTACCCTTCAGAAGCAAAGTCAGGAGAGGAGTCACTCGGCAGATGCTTCAGGGCAGAGTGGAGGTGCTCCTGTTTCTTGCCTTTTCATAATCATGACCAGGAAGAGGTCATGCAGAACCACAGGTAGCAAACACACATGCTTTCGTCCCATGGTAACCTTCCCCCCAGTCAGCTTTGACCCCCTGTCATAGAAGCAACTACACACCCAGAAGGGGCGTGTTTCCCTCCACCCTCCACCACTGGATGGCCAAACTGGGCAGACATGATAGTGCTTACAGAGAGAGCTGTCCTTCTGTCTGCTCAGCATGACATCAGCTCCTTATTTTCAGCATTTTCAGCATGACTTACTCACTTCTCTTAGCCAAGAACGTTAACCACAAAGATCACAGTGTCCAGTACTTAGCAGGCGTTTAATAGTTAGGTGTTTGCTGTGGTTCATAGGTGCTCCCCAAAGTTATTGTGTTGGAACTTAGTCCCCACTGTAACCTTACAGAGAGGTGGCACCTTTAAAAGATGATTAGGTCATGAGGGATCCTCCTTTATGAATGGATCAATGAAATCCATTGTTAAGGGAGTAAGTTAGTTATTGCAAAAATATGCTCCAGATAAAAGGATGTGTTCAGATCCCCTCTCACCTTCCCCTGCCCCATCCCTCTACCTTGGATTTCCCAGTCACTGGAACTGAGAGACATAAACCTTTGTTGTTTATAAATTACTTATTCTTGGCTGTGCTGTTATAGAAGCATGAAACAGACTAAAGCAGTGCTGGATGCTGGGTTCTTTTCTACTACTGTAGCCTCTCTGTAGTGTCCTCTTTGAGAGAAGATAGAGGAGAAATGAGTTCTCTGCTGCAATCACCAGGGACCAAAGGGAAATGTGTCAATAAGTCTTTGCTTTATTTCATTCTTCTCATTTTCATCCAACTACCCAGGGACCAGTGTTCTCATTTGAGGCCTTGCAAGAAACACACAAACACAGCAGATGATGGGCAATGCCAGGCGGCATTTTCTTTTCTTCAAATCAGGTTAGCAAGTTCAAATAAAACACACCGAAGAGGAATTACATGAAACTGAAACGGAAACTGTGAAGTGCAAGCTGATATTTTTAGAAGTTTGTGTGACAGGTCAGATTCCTGATGATTAGCCAAAGTGGCAAATCTAACACCACTTATTCAGAGAGGGGGCAAAAGTTACAGCAGGTAATTATAGTTTAGCAACCATTGTGGGGAGAAATCAACTCTTCTTGAACTTCTTGAGGGAACAGCTTGAGAAGGATAATTTGAATATAGATAGTCAACCAGAAGGGGTTCTGCCAGGAGGGGAGGGAAACTGAAGGAGAGGGAAGAGGGATGGAGGAGGTTGCCAAGGGTTCATTATTTTCATATTTTAAAGCCCTGAACACTTTGAAAGGATGATTGCCAGAGGGGACCAGGAAAATTAGTGGTTGTTTGATTCAGGATCAATTTTCAAATCTGCCCAGTTTATAATTGTGCGACTCTCGCTGTCATCACTCATGTGATTCAGGCTCCAGATGTTTAGGGCTGAAATGTCCCCAGGGCTCACCACCTCCCTGGTGTGCCTGAGAGCCTCTCTTTCCTCCCCCACCAAATATTTTCCTCCTGGACTTATTTATAAATATCTGGAATACCTGCATGCGGGTTTAAGTACAGAAGGGATGAAAACAAAACACTTAAAAACAGAAGACACAGGCTGGCAGGGCAGTACCTTTGGAAGAAGTGGTGTTGATTAAATATACACTTGGAGATAAAGGATTCCTGCCCTGTTCTTTTCCAAGAGCTTCTCTTTATGAGGACAGAGTTCTGAGTGTCTAGAAAATGAGGAAGAGATGGGCATGAAGGACAGGAGGTGAGTGTACAAGACAAGTGTGCAAATCTGGTGGCCTTGGTAAGGGCTCACTCCAGTTGTGTGAGTTTGATTTTTATCTTTCTTGACTTTAGAATAATGGGAAAGTTTCAAAGCTGGAAAGAATCCTCAATGTCATTCCAACTTTTTTCAAACTAGGTTCAACCAATTCCTGGGGTCCTCAGATCTAATCTCAAACATCTACAACCTCTTTGTGTAGTTTAAGGTTTTTGGATTTTCACTTTGATGTGGTACAATTATACTATCAGGATATTTGGGGTATCTAAATAAAGAGCTGGACCTACCTGGTCCTCAGACTGTGCTTGTGTTGATTGAGGAAGCACCCACAGGAACTTGTCTGGCTTGTGAGAAGAACGAGGGGTCTCAATGTCACGTTGACAGCCACCAGCCCTGGTTCTCTTTGTACTCCCACAAAATTGTTTAGTGGTCATAAACACAAGAATTACTTTCCAGTGATAATTTACAATTGAAAGACATTTTCATAAGCTATAATGTTTATTTCTCAGGTTTTTTAATAAATGAAGACTTTGATTTGATGTCATGAAAATGACGCACTCTAACAGATGGCTAAAAGAACAGAGTCAGGTTTAATAGATAAATTATGCATTTCATAAAGTTGAGATTAAATGCTGTCAGGCATGCTGTGTGAATTCAAGTTTCCAGTAATTTTAAAAGACAAAAGTGATAGGAAAATTTAGTCATCACATAGCACACAGAAGTGTAGACACACGAAACTCCAAAATAACTGGGTTGTAGCCTTCAGCACCCTACTCATGTTGGGAATAGCAATTCAGTTTCTGCCAGACAACATTATTTGTTATTTTAAATTAATGAATTTTATTGCTTTTTTGAGTTTTGGCCCTATTCACTTAAGTGAATATGACTTTAAGGTTGTTTGATACTTATAAGAAGTTATGTCCAGTTTTATACTCATACAGAACATAATAAAAATGTGTTAAGTCAACACACCGGCTCTGCCAAGACTTTTTCCCCATTAAAAGGAGTCCGCCTATGACTTGCTCTTGGGCAACACTCATCTAGTCCAGTGCTCTCATTTAAGGAAATGATCCTCTAGTATTTTGTGGGTGTGTCTCAGTGTTGGAACCTCCATTGTATTTCCAAGGAAAGCTCCACCATCTTGTCCCCCTAAATAGAGGTCACCCTATATTCTGTTTAGTACCATTACACTTTCTCTGGCCTTGCATTTGCCCTTTTGCTTCTTCCTTCCTTCAGTACTCCTGCTCATCAAAAGCTCTGCTCATCTTTCAGGACTTGGCTGCTCAAAGGAGACTCCTCTCTGTAAAGCCTGCCTTCTTTGTGTTATGGAATAAGCTGCTCACTTGTCTGTCTCCTGTAACATTTGTCTCATGTAACATTTTTCTTGTGACGTCAAAAAATATGGACTCACTGTGAGTTTCTCAAAGGTGTGGCCATAACTTTATTCTCCCTTTATTCTTGGCCACAAAATTTAACCTTTTTAGATAAGTTAGATCTTTCTACACCAAAATAATGCATCCTAATAAAACAATCCAACTATGCTTTCTCAGACACAGCCTCTAATGTTGTCCTTGCAAGATATCCAAGAAACATTTATTAAGCTGCTAGAATTTTTTTTAAACCAAATTAGAGCATGAGAGGAATAAAACAGAAACAGAGGGAAAAATCTGACAGCAAGATCCTATAAAGATCTTTGGAATTTACACACAGAAGTGGGCAGGAGCCTGTCTCCTGGGTCGGCTTTTGGCCTTTCCATTTACATGTGAGGGAAACAAGTTGGAAGTCAATTCTTGTTTCAATCTGGCCTTGTGATTGGTGGCAAATAGAAAGACTTCTGTCTGCAGGAAATGATCCCATCACATCGAGAAGTTATTTTTTGGACTGGCAAATGGAAAATGCTCTTAATGAAAACACAGAATAATCAGGCTGAGCGTGGGGGAGAAGCATAGGGAGGAAAAAATGAGAAAGAATCCATATTAAATAGATGGGCCTACCAGCATATTGATGAGGAAGGGGATTTAGAGGTTATTGTAGGGAAAAAAGAATTCTTCAAGTTACTATCCTAATGTTCCTCTGTAACTTAAAAAGTGAATATATGAAATGTGTGGCAAGAGGAAAGAAAATTCGGAGCCATGGCCTCTAAGCTGAAAGTCTGGTTGTCCCTGTCCAGAGCCAGGATAGAGTAAATATCCTGGGCTATCCCTGAGCCCAAGCCCTGAACTCACTTTTGCTTGTGCTTATTTTTGTTCAGAAAGGATGATCACTATGTGATGCTCTAAAACAGGATGTTCTAAGCCGTAACTCATTTATTCTGAACAATCTTCATACACAGGTTGGCCCAGACCTTATCCAGGAGCAGAAAGGATTGGGTCAGGTCTGCCCCCAAAGGCTCCAGGCAGGAAGGGTAGAGTCCACCCAGCATTCTATTCACCTTGGTCTCATGAGAGACTAACACCACACACAACTGCATCTTTATAACTCACCACCTTCTTGTGGGCTACATGTCTCCTTTTGGGGGGCACCTGCTAAATACCAGGAATTCAGAACTAAACCAAAAATAACAGTTCCTGCCTTCTAGGAGGTCACGATTCCACAAAAATACAGTCAAACAAGGAAGCCATTTCCACATGGTGGGGTGAAAGCTGCTCTAGTGGGAAGCAAGGGATGCTTTGGGGTATCCAGAAGGGGACACGTGATTCACTTCCCCCCAGGAGGAACAGAAGTACAGGGCACATGTGAGGTGCAGGGAGCAGCTCGTGCCCTGGGTTGGGGGCTCAGGGTTTGCTCCAGGAAGTGAGGAGCAGAAGCATGCGACTCAGACATGAGAAGAGACAAGAAAAGGTTGAGTCACAAAAAGCTCCAAATGCCATGATCAAGTGCTTGAGCTCTGTATTGTGCATGAATAATTCTTTGCCTTTTCTCATATGCAGTGTAGAATGGAATTCATGGAGTATTTTTCCTCTAGAAAAAAAATATGCACACATGTACATACCTGTATCAACATTATACTTCACATTCATCTTCAGGGAAGGTTGTGGACCCTCTGGCACCTGTTTTATGTGAATCCCAAGTTCAAAACTTCCGCCCAGAAGTAGGAGAGATGAGTTAAAGATTTTCAAGCGAGCATCGCTATGTCCATCGTGTGGTCTGCATGTTGGGAGGAGCCAGCCAGAAAGCATGGAAGATGGGCCCTAGGCAGGTGTCTGCTGCAGCAGTTCAGACAAAACAGTGGCTTTGCGCATCCTCCTTCATCGCCACAGCTGTTCACGAGTGAGAGACAAGATGCAAAGCCTACTTGTTGGACTTGGAGTGTTTTCTGCTTCGCTCTCATCCTTTGTGGCGAAGGGGCCCGTGGTCTGACACCCAGCTGCTAGAGAAGGGAAGGGGAAGGGGAGAAGAGGATCTGTGGCCTGCAGGCGGTGCTGCCACCCCGGGGACAGGCTGAGTACATTTAGACCCTGAAAGTTCGAATCTCAGGATGTGATCCCAGAACAGAGGTCTACTTTCATCAACCTTAGTGGTGTCTCACTTGGAAAGGGGAAGCGTTCAGGTAACGGGCCTCTTCTTCATGTCGGGGAGGGTGGAGGATGTGCAGAAGGAGGAGTGTATTCATTTAGCAGTGGAATAGGGATTTAGGGAGCTAAATGTAATCCCGACTCTCTTCCTGTGAGACCCTGGGAAAGGGTCTCTGTGCTGTTCTCCCTTCACCTATTAAGTGGGAGTAACGATGAAAATGTGAGCCTGCTGTGGCAGGAGGACCGGGGAGGGATTATAAAGCGCTCTGTAAATGGGTTCGAAGGCGACACGGTAATGATGGATGGTCGTATTCATTGAAAGAAATGGCAGAACTGTATCCATCCTCGACTTTCCCACACACTTTTGATTTCTCCCACCAGAAAGAGCCCTCCCAGAAGCTCCGAGAAGTGAGACAGCCCTGCATCCTTTTCTCAATGCCTTCGGCAGCTTGCCTGCTGTGTGACGGCCGTAAAACAGCCGTACTGTGAAAATCACAGGGAGGAGGAAAGGAGGCAGGGACATTAGGGGGTTAAGCCAGCTTCAGCACCTCCTAGAAACAGCTGCCTGTGGAAGCCAGGCCTGGCTGCACTGTGGAGTTCTTAATGTTTTAATTTGATTTAGCTGTTTTTGTGGTGCTGGGGATTGAACTCAGGGTCTTGCACATACTAGGCAAACTCATTACCACTGAGGTATTGCTGCAGCACAGCTGGATTTTATGGAAGTCAAGACAGCCCATAGCACTTGCTGTTCTGCCGCCAGTTGACATGAGCTTCCCAGAATGACTTGGGTACCCAAAGTCAGGTTACCAGAAAGAGGCATTACCCATCATTCCAATTCAATGCTGTCTTTTCTCTAGGGTCAGGCTTGCACCTGAATCGTGAGGGAATGATGAGCCCTTTTGAAGGTGCAAACCAATACAACCATCCTTGTAGACTCCCAAGTGCTCGCTCTGCAGAGTGATGCCTTGCTGGGCTTGGGTTTTTTTTTTTTTTTTTTTTCAAAAAACAGATTTGTCACCATCTCTGTTGGTTGCTCTGGAGCATAAGAGGAGAGTAGCTACAGGTAACAGATTATTTTTAATTCTGCCTTGTTATTTGGAACTGATTTCCCATATGTTGTTGTTGTTCAGTTCCTTGCATGAATTTTCTCAAATATTTGTAACATATGTCATATCTATATGCAGATTTTAAATTATGGATGCCTTCATCCAATCATTTTCGAAGGGGGAAAAATCCAAGTCTAATACTCTCAGGCAGGACCACAGTCTCTTGGGCATCAGATATCATTCAGGTAGACACATCTGGTGAAATGTATCACATCAAATTAGTATCAAGGGTATTCAGACTCTGAGACTACAGGCAGACAATCCCCTTCTAATGTACTGCTTTTTAGATTGTTGGGGAAACTTGAATCCCAATTCTCCTGTGAAATGAGTGATACTAACATGCCTGTTCAAATGCTCAAAGTGAAGATCAAAGCCACAGTGTCCAAATTGGCTTTGCAAACACAGCAGCCCCTTTCTTCCCCCCTGGGGATACCGTGCTAATTTTATCAACTCTCTCTGGCTCTTCTGCTATTAAATAGCAATAAATAAATGTGTTTTTTTTCCCTGGGTTTGCCAGTGGCTTATTTGCCTGACAAACAAGCTCATTTCCTTTTAAGTGTGAGGTTTTAGTCCAACTAATAGAATTAATCTATTTTTAATGAAAATGCGAATGGCTTTTACTTAGAAATCTACCTACCCACCCACCTCCCTCTCTCTGCACCAAGCCTCAGCCCCAGCATCTCCTCAGAACACATACATCCAGCCATGAATATTTTAATACATCTTGGGTTTTCAGATCAATATAGGCAACTCTCGAGCCCTATTGATTTTCAGAGGTTTGACTCGCAAGGGTGATAAAATATTTCTGAACTTATGAAACCTGAGTTAAAGAGGATTTGCTGGCCCTTCAACTTTTACCAGATATCTTTGTCTCCTTTTCCTTCCTCCTCCCATATTCCTCCTGCTGATCTTCTCTCCCTCCCTCGCCCTGTCCACCGTCTACCTCTCATGCACACACACAGCCCCAGATGGAGATTTATGACTAAGCAATAAGTCCTGGAGAATCGGGCCCCATTTTCCCACTGGGTCCACTTCAGGTCAGAAGGAGAAGAGACCAAGGGAAGAGAGCAGCCCTGAGCATGACCCAGCCCCCATCCATCCATCGTGTCTGCAGGGACCCTGCCAGCTTCCCTCCTGTCTCTGATTCATTTATCAGCACGGCCGACTCCTCCTCCTGCGCACCTCTGAAGATGTAATCCCAGAAGGCGACCCTAGCAACATACGAGGAATTCCCCACTGAGGCACAGGAGCTGAGCTGCTCCATATGGGTAGGAAATAAGCTAATTATACAGTCAGCCATGTCCAATGCCAGGATGGATGTTGTTATAAGTTTATCCAGCCTAGTTACGAAGCAGTGAAACTGAGATTCTTGGAAAATTTTACCGAAGCTCTGGCGATTGGTCCACTGTGATGTGGGTTAGGCATTTGCAGATCTGAGTTCAGGCTTCTCTAGCTACCTCTGGGAGGCTGGTCAAGCCAAATCAACTGCCTTGTTTGGCTTTTGTTTCTTTTTTGGTAAAATACATTCATTCAACTAATTTTTAAATTTGTCCATTGTGCAAGAGCCAAGCATAGATGGCAGACATGACAGTTCTTTGTCCCTGATCTCCTAAATCTTATTTTCTAAGACTGATCAGGAATCCATGAGTGTTTCTCCCTCCTCCTCACTGCCATACCATAGCATGCCTCCAGACAGTGCAATGGATGCTGTATATAGCCATGACATCATATTTATAATTTGACCTCCGGCTAGAATGTGTGTTGCTTCTTGGTGTGGATGATGCCTAGAATTTTGGAGACGCTTGCCCATCAAATGTGCAGAGAACCAGTAAACTCTGGGTATTCTGTGTCCTGCCCAGTGTCAAAAAGAATTGAGCAAGCAAAATCACAGAAGTGAAGCCTCATGGGAAATGCATACTATGGTTATGGATGCTGCTTTCATAGATTTTCATCCTAGTGTTTGTTAAGGGAAAGCAAATGGAGGACTTACAGAGAGCAAGTCATACAGTGCCAGCAAACTGGAGCCTCCCCTGCCATGGAAAGTTACAGGTGGCCCAAAAGATCTACCACCAAAATAGACAAACACCTTGAAGTACCATCCATTAGGTGTTGATTGAAAGTGTGGTAGGAGACGTGGGTGAAGAAATGGCTCACTTCTTGTGATGGCTGTGCGATATATTTTTGACTTTGACCCTGTCCGTAGGAACTAAGTTTGCTGCTATGTGTAAGAAATAGCTGTGTCTTCCTTGAACTAATTTTCCCCTGGTCTACAGACTCAGCATCTGGGATTAGAAAAGATACACAAGGCTCCTTCAGGTATGGGCAATGCTCAGTTCTATGGGGCATGGAGGATAACGTCTATGGCTCAGAAAGAAGTGCCTCCCTTTTTCCACCGTGTCCCCACGAGTCGCATAGTGGCGACCCCATGAGTCGCATAATGGCATTTCCTTCAGCTAACAGGCATTCTCTGAGGCCAACCCCAGTGAGGTGCAACCCTCTTTGCATTCTTCTACACATAGCCCTGCCGATTTGTCTCTCCCACGAAACCAGGGGCCCTCATTGTCCCTTTACCACACCTTTCAAGCACAACATTGGCAGAACACGAGCCCTGATAAATGATCAATTTGCATAAAATGGAGGCTCCTGGAAGAAGCACTCTGCTTACCTTCTTGATTAAATTGCATCTGGCCCAGGTACTCGTCATCTGGAGCTGTGTAGGGCTGGGGTAGGGGCTGCTGGTATCAGCCCTCCTTGCTCTTGAGCCGTCAGTAAGCAGCCTTAAAGGCATCAGGGCCATAGCTCTGCCTTCTCCATTTCACTTGGAGCGGAGGCAGACCATGTAGGTGGCCTGTGCTATTTCTCCCATCCAGGAGAAGGCTCAACCCCTTCCCTAGAGAAGTGCACTGCAGTCAGGTGGGTGCTTCCTGAATGGGGCTGAGGGAGTAGTGCACAGGGGCAGGGAGTGCATAGTGGCTGCTTCGTGAGCAGAAGGGACTCTAAAGTCTCTGCTTTGTCTCAGGGTATTCAGAGACCTCCTTAGGAAGCAACCCAGGGATGGACATGGGACCCACCCTGCAGGGCACAGACCCGCTGCTCTGCACCTCTAAAAACCAATGCTCAGGACAAACAGCCTGGGCTGGCGGGAACCACGCTGCTTGGCTTTCATCGCCTTGCTGCTTAGCTGGTTGCTTCTGTCTGTCATCTCATTTTGTGTCTCCCCAAATCCTTGTGTAGACAAAGCACTAATCCCCAGCGTGCAGATTGAGAAGCTAGTTGGGTTATTTTCTTTTAAAAAGAGAAATGCAAATTTTGCTTAAATATTAGGGAATAAGAGCAGAGCTTAGGAACGGTACACCTGGGAGGCTTTCGGGCCACACTCCAGACACCTCCAGGAGGTACAGGAATTCTTTGATGGCAAACGTTGAAACACGGGGATGCAAGGGTTTGAAGTCTCACAGTTTGCTGCAATGGAGCTGTAGCTGTCTAAAGACATGCCAAAGAATCTCAAAGTGTTTGCAGGCATTAATCTGGGACTAGAATATCTTTCTCTATTTCTAAGAAACAAAGTAGGCAGTTGGTTTTGATAGTTAGTTTTGCAAGAAACACTTGGTCTCTGGCTAACAGTTGGATGTTTTCTATCCAGTGGTATGGTCTCCCCAGTCACCCCTATTCTTTATTCCAAAAAAGACCCTGCCTGGAGGTACAGTGAGACTTCTGTAACCATAGGTCCATGGTTTCAACCAATTACAAAATGAAAATTTTTTAAAAATTGCAACTGTACAGAGATGAACCTACTTCATGTCATTGTTCCCCCAGGAATATAGTACATCAACTATTTGAATAGATCTACATTATACTAGGTATCATCAGTAAGCTAACGAGGATTTACTGTATGTAGGAGAAAGCAAGTAGGTTATACACAAATATTAAGGCATTTTAGACAGGGGACTTGAGCATCTCAGGATATGGGTTTCCACGGGGAGGTGCTAGAACCAGTCCCTCACTGATAGTGAGGGACAAATGGGTATCACATGTGCACACTTGGAGAAACATTTTGCTACATTTGGAGGGTATACATACAACAATCTGATTTAAAATAGAGACTCTGTAAAGTCTGTGATATTTATTTTGGGAGATTTTTCAGGAGGGACAGCTGTTCTCCAGCGCACCTGAAGTTGAGTTCACTTGAGCCACCTCTGTGACTTCTGATCTACGTGTTATGACACACACGGAAGGGGGGAAACAGCTTCACGCGTGAGCCCCAAGTGAGAATCTCAAGGCAGGTGCTCTGAGCCGGTTTGCAGTGGATCTGCTTCCCGCATGAGCGACCCTGTCTGGTGAGGCCAGGGCTTTATTTAGATGACAGCTAGTGAGACTCTGGTTCTCCCAACTGACGCAGGGGCTGAGATGAGACAGCTAGTAGCAGCACATTTCTGTGGCCCCGCGGAATCCCATTTATGTCTGCCTCCTTGGTACTGAGCTCTTCTCTGATAAAGGCGCATCTGTTGGCTATCATCCCCTATGTTAATTATCAACTCTAGGAGGTAACCAATTTCAGATTAGAATTTGGGAGCTAAAATATATTTGACCATCACCTGGTCAAATCCTCTTACTGTGAGAATGAAGACATTGAGGCCCAAAGTGGTGGGGTGATTTGCTTAAGGTTTCATGGTTAGCTAACAGTAAATAAGAGAGGAGTCTCCTAACTTTCCATCTAGTGTTCTTTCCATTGTTCCAAATATTTCATCATCCTGTACATATAACCACTGTGGAATAATAATAATAATGATTAAAGATTCTGGTGCATTTGGTCACTTTCCCCTGAAAACAGGGGCTGATGCCCTACCATAGAAACTGAGAAGTTGAAAGCAATTTCTCTTTGGAGGGTGATGGCTGGACAGATATTCACAACTCTCCTCCCCACACAGTGTAAGTAATGCACCGCCCATTGGCGGCTAATTCGTGGGAACTGTGACCAAGGAATTGTGAGCAGACACAAAGCACCATCCTGAGCAGGGTGCGCTCTTCTCTTCACTGTGAGCACAACGCGCTCCAGCTGCCTACTGCTCCTTTGTCCAAGGTCTTGAATGCAGAGACCGCCCGAGCCCAGCCTGCAGCACTATGGCAGACCCAAGGGCAAAATGTAGATTTGCGGTTGTAAACCACAGAGATTCGGGGAGCTGTTTGTTATCCACTGTTACAGAAGCAAGAAGGAACACAATCTAGTAGACTTTTCCTTAACTGTTCCTACTCTGACTTCACTTTTCACAAGTTCAGATTGCCAATCTATTTATCAGGTGAGACAGCTGCATCTGTCGGATTAAATGCTTTTTGTAAGATCATCTTGGGGAAACCCAGAGGCACAATCTAAGTAAAAGCTGTGGATCCTTCCTGAATATCAGGATGCAGTTTCCTGTGATACTGAAGCACAAGAATCTTATTGCTTTTGAGGTTGAAAACCAACTTAGGCAACTTGATTTCTGCTTTTCTATTCTCTGCCTCTCAATCATTTATTTTCTATATTCTTTATCAATTACCTGTATTTTCTATGTATTCATACTGTTATCCTATCTGCCTGTCTGTCTGTCTGTGACCTGCCTACCTTTCTCTACGCATCCATCTTTCCATCTACCCGTGCAATTATGTGTTTGTTTGTGCTATAGAGACAGTCTGAAAGTCCCATTATGTGGACTGTTGTGGGGCTGACATTTTAGTGACTAAAAAATCAGCTGAGTTGATAATGTTTAGGTTGGTCTGTCTGCATCTGATTGCACTTGTTTCTAGATCCAAGCAGTTGTTAATGAAACAGTTGCTGTTTTGTTGACAGAACATTAATTACTTGATCTTAGGACTCAGTAATTGCACAAGCCCCCTCTGTATACGTTACTAATTACATTAGCAATTATATGGCATTTTAAAGACAAAGAAATGACTGAAGCAATTGCAGTGTCACAGGTAACCTGCTGTTAGATTTCAATCACATTCCTAATGTTTTCATGATGTGCTCGAACAAGCCCTGGCAGATCTTGTGACATTGACTTGGAGAAATGGTCTAAGACTTCTTGCCTGTGAACACACTGCCCAGCAGTAAGGCAGAGATAATATAGGTAAAGTTCTTTTATCCCCTATGCATTATTTTCTTTCTGCACTGAAAGAGAAAGGGGGAGTAGACAAGAAAAATGTGTTTATTCAACAAATATTCATTAAATAACATTATCTAAGGTACTAGGGGTACAGAGTTAGTGCAGGACTTCGCGAATTCCAGAATCTTTTGTAGAGGAAGGGTGTTAAAAACTGAAATAAAGGAATGTACCAGTCAAGGTAGTGTTTGGTAGCTATTGTGACACACTGCACCAGAAGCCAGGGACAATACAACTGCATTTCTTGCTCACACCCAAGACCATTTTCAACTAGTGACTCAAGGATTGGGCTCTTTCATGGTGTGACCTCATCATTCTGGACTCGGTTCCCAGTTGTGTAGACAGAAGACCTAAGCAAGAACCTTTTGAAAGATTTTAGGAATTAAGGTATTATTTTTTTTTACGTTCCATTGGCTAAAACTGATCACAAGGCTCCTTCTTCACTGTGAGAGACTGGGAAGTGTAGAGGAAAAGGAAAAAATATGCATTTACTGGGTCTCAGTCACTCTGCATAATTAAAAATGGTGGTTAGTGTTATAAAGGAAATGTAGGTGATACAATAACAACCTGTGATTGTGTCCGTCACCAATATGGCACCTGACACCAGTTCCCTGTTTTTCTCCATGAGTGCCCTGTGGTACATTATGGAAATGACTCTCCTTCGTTGTGTGTGGTCCTCACTCAAGGTCCCCTGAGACCTCACCCCATCCCCATCTCATGGTCTGGGTGACACAAAGAGAAAAAAAGATCGACTGATTCACTGGCATCGAAGTGCCAAACAGAGCCTATCAGTTCTCGTCATTTGGGTTCCTGGATCCCAACCCTGACTTTTCTGAGACTATTTTTCAGCTTTCTTTTTGACTCTCATATTATTTCAATTCTTCTTCTTCCCAGGTTAACCAACTGGTTTTTGTGCTTGCATCCAACACACCCTAACTGAGACAGGAGTATAATTTAGATAGCAAGTTCTAGGAAAGACCTCCCTGAGCACTTTTACTGATGAATGAAGCATAAGCTGAAGTTAACCAGGCAAAGAATGGAGACAACTATGTTTAAGGTAGAGGAAATCACATGGTTGAAAAAATAAAAAAAGTTTATATCATTTGAGAATCATAAAGCCTATCTAGCTGGAGTTGGTGGAGTGGAGCAAAATGATATAAGATGAGGCTGGAGAGAAAAAGTAATAGATTTCCAGTACTTCATAGACAATGATAAAGATTTTGAATTTTATTCTCAGTACAACAGGAAGTTACTGAAGGTCTTGACAGAGAAAGCAACGTGATCCAATTTATACCTTTAAAAAGTCACTTGAGGTAGTACTTGGGGGATCAAGAAGAGGAGAGTAGATAGAAGCAAGAAGATAATGCGGGAATGTTCTGGAAGGATGGCCATGTTGTGTCTTGATGACTGGCCAAGAAAGTGGAGAGAGAGAGAGAAAGAGAGAGAGAGAGACAGAAAGACAGAGAGAGACAGAGACAGAGAGAAACAGAGAGAGACAGAGATAAGAGACACAGAGGGACACAGAGAGACAGAGAGACACAGAGAGACACAGAGAGAGACAGAGAGAGATTCCAGGTACACATCAGCATAAAGCTGCACTGCCTTGGCGATGAGTGATTTTGTGGAGCCAGGGAAGGGAGCCATGAAGCGTGACTCTTGGTTTCTGGATGGCATATTTATAGAGATAAAAAAATTAAAGAAGAATTAGAGGGTGGTGGAGGAAATAAAAGTTCTTCTTGGCATGTTAAATTTGAAATCACTTTGGAACCCTCAGGAGGATGCCCAGTGTCCATGTGGGCAGTACTCCCCCTTATCCACAGAGTTGTGTGTCAGGACTCCTGAAATCCTAGACAGTACCAACGCATAAATACACACACACTTGGATAAACTTTAAATTGTAAGTTAGGCACAGTAAGCAATATCAGTAGTAACTGATGACAAAATAGAATGATGCTAACACTAGACGGTCTTCCTTTCTCTCGTAATACCTTACTGTGCATCCTCCTCTCCTTCACATTGGTCGCAGGTCCCTGACACTCAGCAGAGGAGGACTGACTGTGTATTGATCTGGTGTTCAGAAAAGAAGCCTCAATGAGAGGTGTCAACTCAGATACTGTGGGCATATGCAGGGTGCTTGAAACCATGGAGAAGAGGTGACAAAATGTCTCTGAAGCCCTTCTGGCTCTGGTAACTCTCACATCTTTCTGTCCATGAACAGTCACCAAATCCCAACATCTGCCTGCATTTCTAACAGCTTGGGAAGATCCTGAGTCCTCCTTGCCCCATGCCAACCAGCACGCCAACCCTCCCCACCCTGCTCACTAGACACCATTAGAATGGCTCCATCTCTCCCTAGACAAGGTCAAAGCCATACCATTTCCCCTTGCCCTTCCACTCCCTTGCCTTATTGTCTATGGAAAGCAGCCCTGCTGTGTCCCCCCAACCCAAGTCTGTTGTGCTCCAAAGCAGACCTGCTCCCCACTTTGCCTATGGTACTCACTAGGTCTAGTCTGTAGGTGACTCTGTTTCCCTAGCTTAGCCAGCCTGGCCTCAGAGAAGCCTTCAAGAAAGACCTGTGTGCTCCTCCATGGTGTTCTGGTCCCCAGGCCAATAATACCCTTCTTGTGCAGAGATGGTGGAGACTGGGAGTGGCAGATGCCAGCCTTGGGAGTCTAGTCCGGGGACTGAGCCTGAAACACCACCCTGGACAGCATGGAGGTCCTGCTGTCCTCTCCCCCATCTTTTTCTGTGCACTGGGGACATATGTGTGAGCAAATGGCTCAACTAGGCCAGGGACGTGTGCATGAGAGCCCTGGAGCTTTATCTGTACTGACATTCCTGCCTTGGTATGTGCGAATGCTGTTACACATATGGATTGGATCAAATGAGATAATTTATGCAAAAGCACTTTGAGATTTTTAGAGGGCTCTCCATCGCCTGGCTTATTGTTGCCATTACCACTGCATGGAAGAGAATTTCCTCTTCAATATCGCCCATGTATTTGATTAAAAAGAGGACGCAAACTGCAAATGTACGGAGTGCTTTCTTTGCAGCTCTAGACACAGTGACCATGCAGTCTGCACTGTCTAGGATTGCCTGTATTTTATGGAACTTCATTTTTTGCAGTTAACATGATTTGTTGAATTGTTAACTAAGGGGAATTCAATTATTAAACCTTGGTAAAAAAATTTTCTCTCAAAAAAACATTCATGTGTCAGAATGGAAATTTGTCAGACCATGGTTTTACTGTTTGGAGAAGTGTTTACTGTTGTCCCCCGCATAGGATGGAAAGGACTCAGAGCATTTCTCTCCTTTCTGACGCCCTTCCTGAGGGAAGAGGAGAGGGCAGCCAGCTCTTTTTGACAAATGAGCAAAACCAGAGGGGTCAGCATGGCACCGTGGCCTTGTGAGGACAGCCACCCTGGGATTTAGTTGGATTTCAGTGGAAGAGGAGGAGAAAAATGAAGACCGAGTATAGTGACCTTGGCCCTTGTCACTTCTCCCTCCTTTGTCACCCAGCCCTTCCCGGGAAGGAGGCTCGATGCTGCGGGGCAGGCTGGCTGCGGATGACCGACCTGCTGCGATGCCTCTCGGGCGGTGTCTCCGGGATTCCTGCTGGAGCTGCAGGGAAGGGCGCAGGGAGAGGAGCGAAGGGTGCAGGGAGAAGAGGGAAAGCGGAGTGGCCTGTTTGCCATGAATGAGGAAGGGTTGCAGGGATGCTGCTCTTCGCAGTGGCAGCAGCTCTTTGACTCCTCATGGTCTACACATT
This sequence comes from Dasyprocta punctata, assembly GCA_004363535.1. Lineage (NCBI taxonomy): Eukaryota > Metazoa > Chordata > Mammalia > Rodentia > Dasyproctidae > Dasyprocta > Dasyprocta punctata. The sequence continues at coordinate 29,468 of RJWM01007287.1, read as the reverse complement.
CTCTCTTCCCATTGATTTTTAGGAATTATCAGATCATGATCTGAAACTAGAAGTCAGGAGGACGTGGGAGAGGAAAGGGCCACAGCTCTCTACTCCCTGGCTACAGTTCTGTTCCTCAGGGGAGAGGAGGAGGAGGGTGGGCTCCTGCCCTGGGCTCACTTCTTAATCTGCTCGGAAGGAGTTGCCCACCAGCCTCTGAGACAGGGCTCACAGATGGCCACATCCTTGTCACTAGCTCCCCCCTCCTGCTTTCTCATGCATTCTTTTTTGAACCACCTTTACCTAAAATCCTGTTGTAGCCAGGGGTTACAAGGGGAACAATTGCATACAGGACACAGAATTTGCAATACTGTTTTATGATGGTCACCCAGAATTAAACACCAGGAAGTGCAGGAAAATCTGTCCACAACACTAAAGACCCAGCATATTCAGCCAAGGGCCTGGATCTCACAGCAATTGCCTACATGAGTCCAGCTAAAGACCCAAAACACATGACAATGCCTCCCACAAATCCAACTGGAAATCTAAGAGCCCACAATAAGGACTCACACCAGTCTGTTTTACGGATCTGTACTGGGAAGGCCCAAAGGTCAGCGGTGGAAGCTAGAAAGTCTATGCCAACGGGGTGAAGGAGCTGTGCCAGTAGGTTGAGGGTTCTATACTGGGGCTGAGAAGTCACGTTCAAAACAAGGACCAGGGCTGCCCTGAAAAGTACCACAGCCATCCTCAGTGACAGTAAGGTCCCAAGCTCCCCCGATGATGAAAACAGTCAAGTACATGCCAGGAAGCCAGCGTGACAAACTTCTCCTGGAGATTAAACAGCACACATCTTCCCCTCCAGAACCAGGAAGCAATGCAGAGCTCCCCCAAAGTGAACCACAGCCACTCTCATCGACGAAGTCCCGACCTCCTCTGATGATAGTGGCTGAATTCATATTGGGGAAGCCAGCTGTTGGTTCTCCTGCAGGAAACAGCAAGACTTAGGAGAACCCACAACGCCTCGCTCGTCTTCTCCATGTCTCTATTTACTCTGGCAACTCTCCTCAGGTGGGCCGTCTACACTCAGCACCATGCTGATGTAACTCAGCAGGTGTTAAGTTGACCACTGGTTTTTAATCCATAACAAATCTCAATATGAGGGTTGGTTGCTATAGTTGTCAGAGGACACAATAGAAAGATTGCTTTTGGTCTGGGAGTCAAGAGAATTTTTCTAGGTGATTAGATGGCAAGATTTGCATTGAGACTTTCAATAAATCCAGTCTTGGTTTTGCTACAAGCAGATGCTGTGATCAGTGGCTGGTCAGTGAGTTCATTAGGCCTTACATTTCTTAATGAGTTTGGTGAGTTACCCCTTCCGATTCTGTGGAACAGCTGAAATACAGGCCCGCCGCCTGTGTCCTAGAAGTCTTCGTGGGTTTCACAGTTTAAGCCTCTGTGTTCATCTCTCCTATCATGGTTTAGAGCCGCATTGCTCTGTGCTCACATGAATCAGAGGCTTGGTGAATCTTGGAACAAATACCTACTGGGCACTTTGTATCTTCCCTTTATCTTTTTGATGGAAACTCATTTTCCAAACAAATAGGAATGAAATGAGATAACATTGATACCAAAGCACCCAACAGAATGAGGGAATCCAGTCTCAAAGGTGTGGTCCCTTATTCAGCAGAACTGATCGCATGGACATTTCCACCCTGCAAGCCCAGAGCTCTTCTCAATACATCACGGCAATCACATTCAAAAGCTGTTCTCCTTTTTAAAAAATTAAAAAACCCACTAAAATCCTGTTATCTAATAAATCACCTGTCTCCTAAAATGAAAACTTAGAGAGGAATATAAGCCATTTTGAAAAGAATTAAACACAACATTGCCTGACCAGGAAAATGTTTGAAAGGAGGCAACTAAGACCTACCACCATTCAGACTTTTGATGGTACTATCGATAATTTCACTTCAAACAAAGCTGCCACTTATTCTTCAGTGTTTAGGTCGGCTTGGGAAATTTTCTGGCATAGGCTCTACAGAAATAAACTCTGGTTTCCACAAAAGGCCTTATCAAAGGCATTTGATAACTTATTTCCAGTTCCAAGTAGCATTTATAGTATGTTGGTTAGAAATGTAGGAAGGGTCATGAAGATGATACATAAGGAAGGAATTTGAAGGGTAGAAGAGAAAGAACTAATATTTTGAATTCTCTTGTATATTCCCCAAAAGGGAAGCTTTCACCCACGTTACCTCATAGCCCAACCACGAGGCAAGAAATCTTGCTAGTGAGGAATCGGAAGCTGGGGAGGACAGCATCTTACTCTTGATAATTGTATCAGTTTGAGTTCAGTAGAAAAGCAGATTTATTATACCACCGACAGATTCACACTGTGGGCTTATAGTGGCCACCCGCGGAGTCGGGAGTGGAACAATGGAAAGGGGCCATCTGTGCACCAGGGAGCCAGAGGATCCAGTCAAATGTCAAAGGCCTGGTGCTCACTGCAGAGTCTAGCGTGAGTCTGTGTAGGAAAGCTGAAGGCTTTGCATTGGAAACCTGGAGGAACCGGAGGTGGACATCCCAAGGCGATGGTGAAGACCAGAACTCCTCTGAAGAAGAAAAGGGCAGACTTCTTCTTTCCCTTTTAATTCCACCCGGGCTATAAGCTTATTGGTTGGTGTCATGCACATCCAAAGCAGCGGGGGGGGGGGGGGTCTTCTGTCTTCAGTTTGCCTGTCAATCATCCATACATACCCAGAACGGTGCTCCACTAATCTGCTAGACGTTTCTTAACCCATTCAAGTTGACACTGCAGTTAACCATCACTGTAACTCAGCTGACTAAAGGCGTGGAGGAATCAGGCGAGAACCCAGCTTCCTGGGCTGCACCCTTGAGCACACAGCATTGCCATTTGCTAATGTAAAATTCTCTGGTTGAGGGCAGGTTTGGGGAGAGAATTCAAAAGTTCTTTCCCATGTTGTGTTTCCAAGGAAATGTACAATTAGACATCTGCCTGAACTTCAAAAGAAAAAATATAAGTTTGAGAGATAACAATATGTAAATGATTAGTGAAAACAGAGATCAGGACAAGAGTATAAACTGGCACAACCTCCACAGATAGGGAAAACCATATAACTCATCATTATTATTAATAATAATTGCATTGAGATAATGTCCTTGGCAAACTACAGCAATTCAATATTTTATAGAAGGAAATTGGCAAAATTTGAAAATTTCAAATGCATAGATTTATTCACACACTTCTGGGAATTTATCCTACAAGTATACTATAAATATACTACAGATATATGCACATAATGTGCAAAATGAGAAATTTATTAAATATTAACTATGCTATTAATAATGGTAGCAAAATAAAACAACTTAGATGCCAATAAGTAGAGAAATGATCAGATGTTTAAATTTAAAAACTAGAATACAATACAACTATTAAAATCTAGACTTCTCTTTACGTACTGATATAGAAAATCTACATGATGTAGTTTTTTAAAAAAAACTGGGTAGGAAAGTGTGTAGCATGTGTCACATTTATAAGAGAAGGATCTTTTACACACACACACACACACACACACACACACACAGACTACCTCTGGAAAACATAAGAAATTGGTAATCGATTGTCTCTAAAGAAGAAAGTTGGATAGCTATGGGACAGATATCAGAGGGAAAATTTTCATTCTTACCCTTTCAATTATCTTATGCTTTGAATCATTTAAAAATATTGTATCTTAGGAAAAATTTCATTAATTTAAAGTTGTAGGCTGGGTCAGAGAGGCTCCAACCAGAAGACAACTACTCTGCCTTCAGGGGGACTGCACAACCGGCGCGGACTCCAGGAAGAGAAACATGCGCCTCCCGTACCTACCGGCGGCACTAGTAGCCTAAGAATCAAGAACGATCCCCTCTTCCCGCACCCCCGCCCCACCCCACCCCATAAGCAACCTGCTGGTTGGGAGGTCTGGCTAAATTGATAGCAACTAAGGTACATACAGCAACTAAATGCTAGTATTGTTTCACTGATTTTGCAGGCCTCGAGCCAGCAGCCTGAGCATCTCTTTGGAAGATGACAGTAGGCAATGTAGCAAATATAGGGGATTCTCTTCTGTCTTGCTTTCAGGGCCCAATATTGTTCTCATTGTTTTGCTATATTCTGATATATTTTTTCCTGCTTTATTTTATATACTGTTTTTATTGGTTTTATTGTGTTTTGTTTTTGGTTTAATTTTACTATACCTGTTGAACGGCCAACTATTCTGAAAATAAGATATATTATAGTAGCTATTGTTTTCATAGTATCTTTCTTTGAAGTTCTGTACCAGTTCTACTGCTTTGTTTTGATTGACTTTGTTCTGTTATGTTTTGTTGGATTTTAATATCTTTAAAATAAAAAAAACTAAAGTTGTAAATAAATCAAACTGGGTGCACACCTGTAATTCCAGCACTCTGGGAGACTGAGGTAGGAAGACCTCAACTTCAAGCCAAGCCTGGGCAATTTAGTGAGATTCTGTCTCAAAATAAACACTGAAGAAAGGGCTAGGGAATGTGTCTCCATGAAAAGACCCATTTAATCCCCAGTACTGCAATAAATAAAATGAAATGTAAGTAAATAATTAAATTGCACAATATCACACTAAACCTTAGTTACCCATAGAAGAAATACACTGTAGGAGTTTCAGTATTTTATACACTATTTCTTTTTTTTTTTATTTAAGAGAAAAAAAGACACATATAAGAAAGACAAAAAGCAAAAGAGACAAACAAACAACTAGAGTAAATGGTAAATGTACAACAGTAACATTATAGGATTACAAAACAGAATGATAGAAACTTGACAATGGTTGCAATATTGTATACACTATTTCTTATAAGGCAATAACTAAAAGTATGTGAAGTTATGCAGGAATTTTACTTCTTAGGCATGATAAACAAAATTTCTTCTTTGAAACCACCAGACTAGATAAATGAATGAATGACGGCAAATTACTATAACCAACATTTCCATTTAGCATATGGAAAGAAGCAATAATGGCATCCAGGTGAGGAAAAACATAACAAAGATGCATATTCTTGTAGACACTTTGAACCAGCAAAAGCAAGGAGGGAAGAGATTCCTTCTTACTCATCAATGAATGAAAAAAATTTACTATATGAATCTATTAAAATGGTCTACAAATTTCAAAATAAAGAACATCACATGCAAGGGTCAGAGGAAATGCATGTCTTTTGGGGGGAAAAAGGATTTTATAAATCAAAAAAAGCCAATTTTACATGGTGTTCTCATTAAAGTCTCAAAAATTCTATGAACATTTGGAGTTAATAAAACTCTATATAAAAAAATAAAAAGAAAAAAATGGACTAAGGATTAGGCTGAAATTGAACTTAAAAAGTAGGAAGAAACAACAAGAAATACATATACATACATCACACCACACGTGCGCGTTTGCACGACTATTTCAGGTTGGAGGTAAAAATTAAAAATTGTGAAAAATTTCAGCCCATGTGGAGTAACTGGTTTCATGCTACTGCTCCTCCTTAGATAAGAAAATTGGACAATGTAAACCAAAGAGCTGTCTTCAGGCCCTGAGAACAAGCAGAGCAGGACAGTGACAGTGAGGGACAGGAAGCTGTCGTGGTGAGCGCTGCAGCCGAGTGGCTTCTTCAGCACAGGAAGAGGGCGTCCTTGCCGAGCAGGGCAGGCATACTGCGTGGAGGAACAAATGGAAATTCGGGCTGTGGGTAGACTATTACAGGCAAAGAAGATATGGCAGTGAAGAGACAGAGACAGAGGGAGACATTCAGAAATCTGTTTAAGTCTGATACTGAATGGAAGACGCCCAAATGTACAGCACAGTTCTACAAGGTCATCTCAAATCGGCTACTGGTCAGCTGAAAAGCTGAGCAATGGGCAGAGCTCACGAAGGCTGGGGAGATGTTGGTCTTCCAATCAGCCGAAGTGGAGAGGTGAACACCTAAGCTCTTGGGAGAGATCCTTAGAGGTCAGATCTTAGTGATCAGACTGAATTAACTCTAAAGTAAAGGCTCCTGTATATTTTCCCTTACAAAGTTCAAATGAATCCAGGAAAGATCAGATTGATCTGAGAGTAACTTGTCTACCTTTCTAAACAAAAGTCAACACCTTTCACAGAAAGACAACAAAATCCAAACCTTTTACAATGTTATGTTTACAATACTCAGGATTCAACAAGAAACTTGCTAGACATTACACAGAAGTAGGGATATATATTCCATAACCAAGAGAATAATTAGTCAGACAATTTCACAAATTGTAGGCCCTAAGAAACTAGCAGAAAGGATGTTTATAGTTATTATAAGTATGTTCAAGGATTTAGAGAAAAATCATGATCATAATAGATACGGAAAGATGTAAAAAAGAATCCTTTAGAAATTTTAGAACTTAAAAACACATTACTTCAAGTGAAAAATACAGATGGGTATATACTACGCACAACTCATGCCCTAGTAAACCCAAAGACACAACAATAGAAACTATTCAGACTGAACCATAGAGAGAAGAAGGCTGAAAAAACTGAACAAAGCTAAGAGACTTTGGGATAGTATCAAATAAGCATGAAGCTAAAATTTCTGAAAACTGTAAAACATTGCTGAGAAAGTCTAAAAATGCCTAAATAAATTGAGTAATATAAGATGCTTGATTTTTGGAAAATGCAGGATTGTGAAGATATTCACTTGCCCCAGTTTAATAGATCCCACATAGTTAAATCTCAGCAGAAAGTGGTATGCTGACTCAAAAATATATAAGGAAAAACAGAGTTCTAAAACAGCCAAGCCATCTTTCAAAAAGAATAGAGTTGGAAGGCTGATTTCAAAACTTGTCTTAGAACTTAGTTATTACACATTTAATTACACTGGCATAAGGGTGCATGTATAGTAGATCAGTGAAACAAAATTAAGTGAACAGATTCACACCAAATATATGCTCAACTGATTTTGACAGATGTGGCAAGGTAACTAAATGGAGAAAGAAGAATCTTTTCAATAAGTGGTAGTGGAAAAATGGATACATGACAAGGAGAAAGAAAGCAAAGAACTTTGACTCTACTTCAGGACTACCCTATTTCAGGTCCAACACACAAAATAACTTGAAACAGATCATAACTCAAACATGCAACTAAAGTTTTAAAAGTTCTTTAAGAAAATAAAGAAAAATATCTTTGCAACAGTAGGGTAGACAAAGATTTCTTAGGTTGTATGAGTTACTGTTCATACTTTAAAAAAAGATAGATAAATTGCATCTCACCAGAATTGAAAATATCGTCTCTTCAAAGGACATTTCAATTGCAAAACAAATAAACAAACAAACAAAACCTACACCTAAACCTTTCACACCTTTACAAATACTAATTCTAAATGAATCACAGACTTAAAAGTAAAGTATAAAACTATAAACTTGTTTGTTAAAATTAAAGAAAATCTTCAGTATCTAGTTAGGTGAAGAGTTTATATACTTGACATCAAATGCATGCACCATTAAAAGTAGGATGGAACTGTTGGACCCCATTAAAATTAAAATTTTTGTTCTGCAGAAGATCCTACTAAAGAGGTGAAAAAATCAAGTACTGACTGGGACAAAATACTTGCAAACCACATATCCAACAAATGCCCACTACTTAGAATATATAAAGACATTTCAGAACTCAAAGGTTAAAAAAAAATACAATTAGGAAATGAACAAAACATAAAGAGGTATTTCACAGAAGATGGTACTTAGGTAACAAAATAGGTATATAAAAGACACTCAACCTCATTACCAATTAAGGAAATGCAAATTAGAACATAATGAAAATCCATACATACTTATCATTAGGGCTAAAACGAAAACCAGTGACAAATGCTGGCAAGGCGATGGAAACACTGATTCTCTCATTTATTACTAGCGGCGGCATAAAATACCATGGCTGCTTTGGAAAATGATTTGGCAGTTTCTTATAATACTAGACATATGATTACCATATAACTTGACAATTGTATTCCTGGGCATTTATCCCAGAAAAATGAAAACTTAGGTTTTAAAAAAGCTTGTGCATGAATTTTCATAGCAGCATTATTTGTAATAGCCCCAAACTGGAAACAAACCACATGTCTCTTAATGAGTGAATGTTTAAGCAAACTAGTATAGAATACTACTAGATATTAAAAATTAATAAACTATTGATGTATGCAATGACTTGAATGAATCTCAGGGGAACTATGCTGAATAGGAAAAAAAAACTTCAAAAGATTACTTGCTATGATTCCATTGATATAACATTCTTGAAATGGCAAACTTAGAGAGAGAATAGATTGGTGATTTCCAGGGCACAGGAGCAGGATATGGGAGGAGGATAGGTGGGTGTGGTTGCCAGACCTTGGGTCCTGCATCTTGCCTATGGTGGTCGACACACAAGCATACACACATGCAAAGATGGGTAAAATGGGAGAGCTGAACAGGGTGATGGATTACACGTATGCCAATATTCTATGTCAAATTGTCCTACAGTTTTCTAAGGTGATAACACTGAAGGAAATGAGGCAAAGGGTACACAAGATGTCCCTCTGTTGCTGCCTACCACTGCATGTGAATTTGTAATTATCTCAAAAGAAGATATTACAATAAGAAAATGAAAAGGCAAGCCAAAGACTAGAAAAAAATAATTCTGATGACATATCTGACAATGAATGTGTATCTGGAATTCACGAAAACTAATAAAGAGACAAACCACCCAGTTGGAAAAAAAAAAGGGCCACTGATTTTGATAGACACCTGAAATAGAGGATAAACAAATAAACAATAAAGCCAGGCATGGTGGTTCATGCTTATAATCCCAGCACTCAGGAGGCTGAGGCAGTAGGATCACCATGAGTTTGAGGCCAGCCTCAGCCACATAATGACTTCAAGGCCAGTCTCAACTGCACAGTGAGACCCGGTCTCAAAAACAAAGCAAAACAAAGGCCTTTTTGGAAAGATGCTCAACATTATTATTCATCAGGAAAATGCAAATTAAAATCACAATGAGAAATACTATACAACCATTAGAGTGGCTAAAATCAGAAATTCTGACAACATTAAGTGTTGGTGAGGTGGTGGAACAGCTAGAAGTCTCACACATTGCTGGCATGAATGAAAATAGTAAAACAACTTTGGAAAACAACGTGACTATGTAGGGGACCAGGCTGTGTAAGTGTTAAGCTGCTGACCATGGTGCTCTGAAGAGGAAAAAACCACCACAGCTGAGGCAGCCGAGGACATTCACTCCCTATTCCAGAGCAATAAACTGTCAACCTTGGAGATAAGACAGCTCTCCTAATTGGCAAGATTTGCTGCCTAAGAAAGTCTTTGTTCTAATTTCCAAGGTCCTGCTCAGATTCTTGCCTTTACTTCAGCTATCCCTTTCCTTTGCTTGAAATCCAATAAATACTGGACACCCAGAGAAGCCTTTCTCTTATCTCCAAAAGAGTTCTGACCTTCCTGGACTTTCCAGAACCATATTACTTATCTGTTTTATTTAAGCACTTGTTTTAGGAGATTAGGGGCTTAGGCCAAGCTCTGGATAATAATATTTTAGAAAATCAAACACATGTTTACTATTAGTCCATTTCTATTCCCATATTTTTTACCCACATGAAATGAAAATACAATTCCACAAAAACGTGTATAAATATTCATGGCAAAAAATTAAATATTCATAATACCTTTATTCACAAAAACCTAATTCTGGAAAACAAGCAAACAAACCCAAATGTCCATTGAGAAGTGAATACGTAAAGAAACTGCACCATAGTCATATAAAGGAACATTACTACTGTTCAATAAACCCCAAGTGAACTACTGGCACAAAAATGTGAATAAATCTCAAAATCATTATGCTTAAAGAAAAAAGGCACAAATAGCTCCATGCCACATAATTTCATTTATATAAAGTTCTACAGGAGGAAAATTAGTTACAGAAACAAGAAGCAGGTAAGCAGTTGTTTTCACTTAGGGTTCGGGCACACTGATAGCAAGAACCACGAGGGCGTACTGGGGAGCATTCTATACACCTTGACTGGCTGCACAGACTCACCACAACTTATCCAACTGTATCTGTAAAGTGAAAGCATATTACTCTATGTCAGAATTAATTATATCACACAAGTTAAAAAAAGGATCTTGAAGAGCACACAGATGCTGTAAAATATAAAGTGCAAACTAGAAGATAAGCTTGGCATGGAGTGGGAAGGACAAAGGAAGGTGACGAGAGAAAAAAATCATAGGTGTGAAGGACCGAAGCTGACAGAGATCCAACACATGACACTTACTGCCTTGAAAAAGAGAACAAATGGGAAAGAAGTAACAATTTAGCAGGTAATAGCTGTGTGGCCATTAATTGTGATATGTCAACTTTACTGTCATAAGAAATGTGATTAGGCAAACACAATTCTGGTTGTACCGTGGATAACTGAGATGTATCTCGGTAAACTGAGTGGGAGAGACCCACCCTGGTTGTGGGAGGCGCTAAACAATAGGTCTCCAGACTGGAGGGAGGAGAAAATGGAAAGAAGGAGGTTGCCCCTGTTTCAAAGAGCCCCGGTCTTCTGGAGCAGGTGGGTCTGCTGCTCCAGCTGCCTTTGGAGCATCGGCCTCTAGGTGTCTACTTTCTTCCACCTCTGGTGCAGAATCACTCTGGTGACTCTTGTGAGCTTCCAGGCCTTTGACACTGAGCTGGTGTTGCCTCCTTGATCCCTCTTGTTCTGTGGCTTCCATTTCTTGGGCCCAGCAGCTGCTGGAGCCTCCAATTCTCCCGATCACAGACAGCCATTGCAGACTATCCCCCTCTGATTCCATCCACCTACCGAATCAGTCCTTTTGCATAATTATGTGCAAACAAAGTCGGCCCAAAAATATATACATACTTCAGGAAAAGAAAAATAGTAAGGTGTTTTTTCAACAGATGGTGCTACCCTTGTGGGGGAGACCCTAGAGGATGTCACAGAAAACCCTCGACACTGCCAGCCCTTAGATAAGAAATTGAAAATGCACGTGCAGCAATCTCGGTGGGCACTTTGACCAAGGTTACCCAAGCAGCAGTTCACCATACTAATAAATGTCTGAAACCTAACAGCCACCACTTTGAGCACCTCTTGTATTGTAGAGGGCAAAAGTAACTTGTATCAACCTAGTGCTGTCTCAATAAATTTAGTATTAAAACATTTGTACAAGTTTTTCTGTTCCTGAGGTGTGTGTATATTTTTTTGGGCAGACTCAGTGTTTTCTTTTGATTCTGTTCCTCTAGAGAAACATAAAGCATGTAGGAAATGTAGGTAGGTAGGTAGCTAGATATACAGACTGCCTGCATATTACACAATTTTCAACAAGATATGGGTATCTTCTCATTCTTAGAGAAAAAAGAAAACATGGAGTCATATATTTTCAAAAATATCAAAGCAAAAGGTGGTAAATCCTTTGGATGGAAATAGTGTATCTAACATGAGACTAAGCACATAATTTATAAAGTAGACATGAGTGGGTTAATCTTCTTTACCAGAGAAAACTATTTTTAACTTCCGAAATAATAATTTAAACCCAAATGTTTGCTTTTTCTACCATTTTAACTGAAATGACCAAAGGAATGTAGACTAAATGAAAGTAGAATAAAACCTGAACCATTCCTAGATGCTAAAAAAAATCATTCAAATTCTTTAAGCTTTGAAGAATTTATGCTAGATACCTACAGAATAGGACCAAATTAAAGAAAGGTAACAGGAGCATATGTTTACAACTCATTGCCCCAGAATGGCTTCTAGGCAATGAGCAAAGGATATTTGACCCTATGAATATCCCTTAATTCTTAGGAGTCATGACTGGATGTAAGGGCAGACTGCAGGGAAGATGGGCTACACTCCCGTCAGTGTCTTTTGTCGTTGCTTTTCAGTGATATTCAGTAACAGTTATCTCAGGAAATCAGTGACAATTACCCCCAGGAAATCCAGAAGTAGCCAGGCACACCTAAGTCACAGCCAGTTCTAATAATAATAAGTGAGTCTGTTGTGATAAAACAACAGAACTCTTCTCTGGTGCTGAAGGTAACAGCTCAGCAGAGTATGGGAGCAGAGCCCTCTCAGTCCTTAACATAATTAGCAAAAAAATACATAAGGTGGGAGTGCCTTAGTAATGTAATAGCACTGAATTTACAAATATCTGTCTACCTTTAAAACCTTCACCTTTTTTCTTTTTCTTTTTCTATTTTTCCCTTTGGATACTGGAAATCGAACTCGGGACCTCCCACTGGCCAGGCGCTGCACTGCTGTCTCTGGCCCCGACCTTATTTTTTTAGAATACTGAACTAGGAATTCCTGTGTTGAAATCCTACCTTGCAAGGTGACGCTCTATCAAGCGGTAGGGCCTTTGGGAGGGGATTGGGTCCAGAGGGCGGGGCCCGCGAGTGAGACTAGCGTTCTGATGAGAGAGGCCCAAGGGAGCGCCTCACCCCTTCCACCAGGTGAAGATCCGGTGGGGCGGGACCATCCACAGCCCAGGGACGGGCCTTCACCCGCGGCGAGTCTGGCACCTTCATCCTGGGCTTGCCAGTCTTTGTACCTTTTTATGGCAGCCCGAACAAGCTAAGGCACATCCCAAGTGAAAAATAATACAGGTCAATGATTCAAGAAAAGTGAAATTTAATGACAAGGTTATAAAGTAAAAATTCCCATTGCTTAGAAATTAGAAAGCACTACTAATTAATACTTGGGTCAGAAAATACAAAAACAAAATAAAGAGTATTATATGAGTCAGGTGTTTAAACACAAAAACAGAACACATTCAACAGGATTGAAAGATGTATTGGAAAGATTCTGTTGAAATACAAAGATGTGAGAGGAAAGACAAACAAAGAAACTCCAGAAGGCAGAGCCAGGTTTATTCCAGGACTTTTAGGTGAGGAAGGCCGTGGCCTCTCATGGACTTACACTGCTAAACTGTATAGAAGCAGCTATGGTAAGCGTCAGTAATTGCCCCAGCTCCACATGTGAGAGAATCACAATTGAAAACCATTTAAAACCAGTGGGTTCTGGTTTAATCTTTAATCAGAGAGAAATTAAACAACATTAATTCATGTCATTTCCAATAAGAGAAAAGGTTAATAAATGTCACTTAGGTTAAAAAAGATATCACTATGCCATCACCCAAAGAACAGTTGCATGAAAAAAAAATGACAAAAGCAAACACTGACATACTAAAAGAAAATTGGTCAGAAATCCAAGAATTGGGTCTTTGAGGAAAAAGAAAAAACCAAGTATGAAATTACTAAAAAGAATTTATTAAATTAGATCACAGGGAAAAAATCAAGAGCTGTAAGCAAATGTTTGCTAATCATCCTGAAATTCTCAATGCAAAGGTCATTTGTGTCAGAAAGTTTAAAGTAATAAAGTTGACACAAGATGAAATAAAAATCTTAATAATAATGTGTAAAACAGAAAAAACTATCAGATAATTATCTCCAGAAAGGCTCCCAGCCCAGAATTTTTATGAGCAAATTTAAATTAAAAAATTCTATCCTATTGCATAAGTTGAAAATAATAAAATTATTCCAATTCATCTCACAATATTTCATATCTGTCAAGAACAAAATCTTAGTACTGCTGAAAAAAAAATGTAGACCAATCTTACTTTTGGCTTGACTACCAAGTCAAATCCAGCAACTTACTTAAACACAGAATACAGTAAAATCAGAAAAGCAAGCAGGGTTTGTTTGATGATAGAAAATTTATTGATATAATTCATCATCTGTACAACTCAAAAGAGAATGAGTCACATGATTATCATACAAGATGCCAAAATATATTTGATACTTTTCAATGTTATTCCTAATTTTTAATAAAGAGTTTAAACACAATCATTTTAGTAACAAATCCTAGAAGACTTCCTTAACCTGATAGAGGATATTATGTCAAGTTGGCCACTGGTACATTTTATGGGGAAACATATATATTAAAGTCAAACCTGGCCATGAAATCTTGCCATAATTTCAACATTTTAATATTTTCCTGGCACTCTGAGTTAACAGTCCATCAACAAAAAGAAATTATGAAGTATAAATATTGGAAAGGAGAGAAACATTGTTTGACTCAGAGGTGACGAGGATAATATCCTTGATACACTTGAATTTTGGAAACCAAACTCTCCTTATTTTCTGCTCTGTTTTCTTGCTCCTTTGAGGCAATGAACAGATTCCCTTGTAGTGGCTTGAGGGAAGGAGAGAAGGAAAAGGAAGATGTATAGGAAGAAGGAAAAGAAAGATTGGGAAGAGTTCAAATATATCATTTATTTTTATGTAATATACATATACAGAGTCTGCATTAAAAAATGTATATTCACTTCAGGAAAGGAAAAACTTGTCTAAATATTTTAATGCTAAATTTATTGAGCCATCATGAGATTAATACAAGTTACCTTTGGGTTCTACAATTATAAGAGGTGCTCTAAGTGGTGGTCAAAAGCTTCCCAACATTTACTATTAGTACAGCGAACTGCTGCTTGGGTAACCTCAGTCATTGAGATTCCTGCACGTGCATTTTCAATTTCTTCTCTAAGGGCAGGCAGCGGAGTGAGTTTTCTGTCATATATGACATCCTCTAGGGCCCCCCATACGAGGATAACACCATCTGTTGAAAAAATTCCATACTATTTTTCTTTTCCTGAAATGTACATTCATTTTTTGGTGGGCTCCATATTCATGTATGAGGAAAAAAATCCATACATATTAAAATATTGTATCAGAACTTATTTATCAATGGCAAAACTACAGTTGACTTTATTTCTTTGCGCCTCTCTATAATTTCTAAATTTTTTAAACTGAACATTTATAACTTGTAGAGTAGAAAATTATACATTATTTTTCAAAAGTCCAAGACAAATAAGGGAAGGGAAGGTGTTAAGATTACACCAGAGATGGCCAATGTGGGGGTTGGGGTGTAAGTTCGGAAGAATGGGTTACTGGGTGTATCGACAGAACTGAGGTTTTGGGACCAGAAGATCTGAATTCCATCTCTGTGTCGCTAACTGCAAACTGAGCCCTTGACTTGCTGATTCTCAATTTCCTTTGGGGCAGACTTGGGTTCCCCAACTCCTCACATTCCCATGTGGAAGGGCTTCCCTGGGGAAACTGAGCTTTCCTTGGACGCTCTGACAGTTCAGTCACAATTTGCCCAGGACAGGTACTGCCCGTCACTGCATAATTTTCCTTTGCTTTTTCTCTTTTTATTCTCAACAGCCTCTTAGTTGAAACAATCAGTCAACATGGTCACTCCAATCATGGAAGCTTTCTGGGTTGGAAAATGACAGTTGTCATACAATTTTTTTTTAACCTGTAGACTTGAGCAATCTCTGGCTGCCAGACTTGAGAAAGCAGGCTCCTGGGGGTACAAGTGAAGTCCACTTCCACAGTGGCTGCTGTGTCTCACCGGAATCGTACAGCCACTTCTTAGGTACTAGTGGGCAGACCTGTGCTCGCAGCTCGAACTGTGCAGGCCAAGGGTTTAAACAGCAGGTGACCCACAGAACACAGAAGGTTTTGTGCTATGCATAGATCAGCGTGGTCCCAGACACCATTCTCTGTGCTGCTTCTGACCTGACCCATGGAAGGATTAAAAGTATGGTTGGGCAGAGCTGGTGGCACAGGCTTATAATCCTATATCTCTGGGAGGCTGAGGCAAGAGGATCAAAAGTTTGAGCCTAGCCTGGACAATTTAGCAATTTAACAGGACCCCGTTTTTAAATTAAACAATGAAAAAAAAAAAAGGCTGAGGCTATAGCTCAGTGTGAAGGTTCTGAGTTCAATGCCCAGGACTGCTAAAGAAAAACAATGTGGTTGAATTCACACAGCTTTTACGCCAAGTGTTCACCTCAATTTGGCACTAAATTTGTTAAATACATAAGCCCTAAGATTTTAGATTTTGGATCCAAACTGTGGCTCAACCCACAGATATTTCTCCTTTTCCAAATCTTGCTGGGCCTCTGGCTACACTAAATACTGGACTCTGAAAAAGCAATTTTGCTCGGATGACTGTTCTGGTGGCTGGGGATTTCTTGTGGTTCTAAATTTTGTGGAATACAAGGATGATACAGTAATAATCCTATGTGTTCTATTAACTCTTTGAACTCTTTTCAGAGGCCACAGAGTGGCCACACCCATTCCCATGGATGACTGCCCAGGCTGCAGCTGTACGAGTCGCCACACCAGGAGCCTCTGCTTGAGACTGAGCAGAAATGGAAATTGGGAAATGAAATTTTTTTGGACATTAATTTCTTTGCATAACCAGTCACAGGAAAAACAAGAACTTGAATTGAACTTTAATTTCTTTGGACTTTTACTTTACATGTTAAGAAAATTTAACTTTGGACTTTAATTCTTTTGGACTTAAAATTTCTTGGATTTTCCTTAGAAGAGGATTTATTTTTTTGGACTCCAGTATCTCACTTGGAATTTCCAAAGGGGAGGGAGTTTATATTCAAATTTAGTTCCTTTGATGTCACTGGAATCATGTTATTGAATATCTTTATACTGTTATTTAACTATGCTGTAGAACTCTGGGGAACATTAGGCACCATGGTTGGACATTTTATAAGGAAAAAATAGAATAGGGTGTGAATTTGTCTGTCACTGACTTAAATTAATATACACTTTGGATCCATCTGGTCTTCCGAGGACAAGTTCTAAACTGTTCACTTTGAATCCCAAAAGGATTCTGCACAGTAACTATGGCTGTTATTGTGGGACTGGACTCATAAAGGTGGGAGTGGCACTGCTACGAGAGTCAGTTCTCTCCAAGAAAAGGTCCTAACGCTGGATGACCACATGCCGGGTGGTTAAACCCAGTGGCTGGGGAACAGAGAGCTGGGATGTTTCGGGAGAAATCACCTCGCCTCTCCACGTTTCCATGAGTCTTGCTCCTGGCTCTCCCGGCCCTACCCCACGTGTCCCCATCAGGAACAGGAACTTATGGCCTTTGGTAGATGCTTCTCTGTCTGGCAGAGCCCGTCTATCAAAAGGCTGTAAGCCTGAGGGTTTGCTGTCTTCCCTCCAGCCCTGGAGTTCTAGCGCGTGCCTCAGGCATGGTCTTAAACATGTACTTGGGGGGCTCCTCAAGGGCCACATGAGTCTGTCCGGTATGTGTCTATGGAGAGTGGGTTTGGGGTACTGCTTAACAGGCTGGTTGCCCCCTCGGCCGCTTCCTATAAAGCCACCACTGACCACGTAAGTCGCCTGGCTCTTGTTCCTTCTTCACGTAAGTTCTGCTCTTGGGCAAGAACAAGGGTATCGTTTGTTTTCAGAGCCTCATCTTTAAGGGCTGAATAATCAGTCCTTGTCCATACATTGTTACATGTAAAAGTGAAATCCATCTTATAACGGATGTGAAACTATTTTATGAACTGCCTATCATCCCAGAATTTGGTCAATTACTATTATTACATTTATTTATGGCTCTGGGGGTTGAACCCAAGGTCTTTGCATTGAGCTGTATCTCAAGACTCCTCCCCACTCCGCCATTTTATTGAGACAGGTTTTCTTTAAACTATGAAGTTGCCCAGGCAGGACTTGAACCCACAATCCTGCCCCCAGCAACCCAGAGTGCTGGTGTGCTAGGATATATCCACTGCCTGCTGTGCTGATCAGCATTTCAAAGCGGTTCACCAAGGGGGCCTGGGAGTGGTTCGGCTGCCACTTAGTGCCTCGGTGCCGGACACAGGAACACGTCTCGCTCTGAGCATTTGTGGCTTTGCCAACCTCATGACTTTCCTCACGATGTTGGGACAAGCATGAAGCTCACGGAAAGACAGTGCGGAATATGCTGATAGGAGACTCTGGATGTGCTGCCTAACCATTTTTTAATAAATCCAGAAGAATAATAACACTTGCTATTGCTGTTGCCCTGAGCAAGGGGAGCTGCGGGCAGGAACCACGCCCACCTCTATTCTTCAAGGCTGGAAGGGGGCACAGGGTGACCCACTTCCTCCCTTCTAAGTTGACAACTCCTTGTGTCAACTTCCCATTAGCTATTCTGTTGCCACCTTGCCGGGCCCCAGCAGCCCAGTGAACCTTATCCCCCAAGCAGAGATAATGAGACAGTGCTACTTATATAACCTGGTCTGATTAGAGGCTCGGATCTTTGTACCTCAACAGCTGTGTGTTGTCACCAATGGAAATTTTTAACTCATCTGCCAATTCCCTGGTTGCCCAAATAAGTGGCCGAAAGAGTGGCCACTGTTTCATCGTTTATTAGGATGGAATTTAGGTTCTGATAAACCTTAATGCTGAAAATCAGCTCGGAGGAAAAGCTGCTGCTGTTGCTGGTCTCCAGCTGATAGGAAGGAGTAGAATGTATTCAGGTGGGTTGGTTTTTTTTTTTTTTTTCATTCTGTAGCCAGTTCAGCACACAAATTGCTTCAGAGCTATTTTTAAAAACGTAATAGGACCAATACTTAGGAGAGCCAGAGGCAGTGTGAGGAGGCTCAGAAAGCATCTATTACGGGCTCTATAGTCACACTCCCACAAAGCCCCGAAAGATATTGAAAAAGCTCTTCCTGATCTTCCGGTGGCTTAGGCATGTCTTTGGAATCCTCTGGGTGCCATGGGTGGAGAAGTCATTTTAGCCCGTGCAGTCAGGTTGCAATGAGCCGTTGGATACTGGCAAAGGCACAGGCATCCTTGGCACTGCAGATTCTGAGTCACCTGGAGCAGTGGTCCACAGGCCAGCAGCAGTGTGAACTACTCGGTGAGGATTCTGGCCCCTGTGCATTCTTTTTTTGCAGTCTCTAAGGAAAGGCTTTGCATCCTTGGTGGTGTGTTCAAGAGTCTAACACTCATTTCAGCCACACACACACACACACACACACACACACACACACGGACAGATTTATTTTTCCAGTGCAGTCTCGAACTTTCCTTCTTGTTCTGACATGATGGGACATGAATTTCTTTTCATCACGACTCCCTTCTGGGGCCTTTGCACACAATTCTTGGAAGTTGCAATTCATTTCTTCCCACTTGACCTTTTCCTTTTCAGACTAAAATGACCACAGAGCCACCAGAATGCAGAATGTGTTCATCTAGAAGGAGAAACGAAGTAGAGGAGGCCACTGAGCGAAGTTCTAAGATGTAGTTCTCAGCCTCCCAGGGGCTCGCCATCTAGCAAACAAGTTCCTTCATTTATTCCCCCCAGTCAGGAGAGCTTTTCTTTTTTTTCTCCCAAGTTGTTCATTTTGGCCATGTCCCTCCCCGACATTTCCAAGTTCTCTCAATTCTTTCTTCACTTCCAAGGCCCAGCTTGAATCTAGCACAGGAAAAATAATAATCCTGTTTTAAGAGACTTTTTTTCTTACATTAAAAAAGGTAACGTCTTGCTGATATTATTTTAAAATGAAAGTGGGAAATCAGGGCAGAGTTCGATCTGGCTCTGTCACATCCTGGCTGTTAGACCTTGGCAGTGTCCCCAAGTTGTTTTAGCCCCAGTTAAGTCACTTGTAAAACATGGGACAATTAACAGCCCATCATGGGCTTGGTAGGAGTTTTAGAGACTAAGTATGGAGAACTCTTTGTGCTGATTTTTTAATGGAAGGTAACAAAAAATTAAATATGCCAATTATATTGTGCTTTTGTGAATCAAAATATAATGGTACACGGTTTTTTTAAAAAATAGCAACACACACAGCCTCTCGTGGGGTGCGGGGTTCACCCTTGCTAGACAGACCCGGGTCAGCCCTTTTGGAGCCCATGGCCTGAGCTCCTTAGCGCTGCGTGCTGCTCCCATGGGCGGTGTACTCTCTGGGCAGCAGCCACTCACCACTCACCTGTGCGGCTCGGGCTGTGGCCCTGGCCTCACAGCCTGTGAAGCTCAGTCACAAATGCCCTCCTTGTCTCCTTCAACCTCTCCACAGCCCCTTGAGCTCGCTACACAGTCCCACCTTGCAGGCAGTGAGACGTGCTCAAAAACACCGTGCGCTTTTTCCGCATTCAGAGCACCTGTGCACGAGGTCACCTGAAGGTGAATCTCAGCATTCGAAACTTACAATCTCAATTTTAAGTTTCTGCTGCCTCTCACGCTATGGCACGGGCTTCTCTGCCTCTGCCTTCCAGGCTGGTCCCTTTCACACTTGCAAACTCAAAGACCTCTGCAGCGCTAGCCCCAGTCACCCCCAGGCAGACCAGAGGTGCACCAGGGCGGAGGGGCAAGTGGGTGCTGCTGCAAACCACGATCTTGTCCTAAAATCACTTGGGACAGTTCTAGATTCCCAGACATCTTGTGGATGAGAAAAGTTGTAGCAAAGAGTGGCAAAAACCACACAAAGGAGTGGACTTTTAGCCATGACTGTCAATGTTCATGGTGGCATTGGATGGTTTCTCTTTCTTTTTCTTTCTTTCTTTCTTTTTTTTTTTTTTTTTTTTTTTTTTTTTTTTTTTTTTTTTTTTTTTTTTTTTTTTTTTTTTTTTTTTTTTTTTTTTTTTTTTTTTTTTTTTTTTTTTTTGTTGTTGTTGTTGTTGTTGTTGGATTTTTTTTTCTTTGTTTTTTGGGGATTTTTGGTACTGGGAATTAGACCCAGGGCTTTCATACTGAGCTACGTCCCTGGCCCTTTTTAAAAATGTCTTACTTTGAGACAGTCACTAAACTACCAAGGCTGAACTTGAATTTGAGATCCTCCTTTGCCAGCCTCCTACAGTGCTTGGATTACAGTGTGTGCCATCCTGCTAAGCTGCTTCCTATTCGCTGCAGCATTCAGCAAGGGCAGATTAGGGGTGAGCTCTGCACTCACGCTGCCTTTTCCTGGGTTTGATCCTGCTGTCTCTGTGTGTCGGGGATGTCCTTCTGGTCTGTCTTGGATGTACCCGGTGTTTTCCCCAAGCCTCTGCTATTCTTGCTCTAGGTTTTCCCTGAGCAAAAGCTCTGAGGCTCAGGGAGAGAAATGCAGTAGAAGTCATATGCTACAGGGGGCCTTTTACTCATCCTGGGAAGAGGGAAATATCTTGTTTTATGTCTTGGTTGACTCTGGAACCTTGTATTGTCTATCCAGGGCACTGGTGCTGTTGCAATAGGACAAAGGCTTTTTATTCTATTCTTTAGGTTCCAACATAAAAATGACACTATGATGCACACAAGCAAGGATGTGGTAGCACTGTCTTTGTCAACACGCATTCTGATCACAACAGACTGGACTATTGCTCTCTTTCTGTTTTCCCTCTAACCATGCATGTGCTCACTGGTGTCCAGGGACAGGTCCTTGATGGTCCCTGCACCTGATCTAGAAGAGGACTGGTATAATACCTAACACCCATAACATAAAGAAGAGGTTTATTTTGGCTCCTGATTTCAGAGGGTTCAGTCCATGGTTGACTGGTTCCAAGAAAAAAATATGGTGGAAGGGTATGGTGGAGTGAAGCTACTCACTTCATGGCATCTGGAAAGCAGAGCACATGGGAAGCACACTAGAGAGAGAGAGAGATCCCCTCAGAAGGCCTGCAGTGGCCTCCTCCTCTGAGGGCTCTGTCTTCTAGCAGCTTGTTCCGCTAATGAATACCAGCAGGTTACCCTACTGATGATTATACAGCCCTTATCATCCAGTCACCTCTGGAAGACTCTCTTCATTCAGTCAAGTGGAAGATTAAACTCAGCCATCATGGGTGGATGTCCAGAGTCCTCCAGGGTGGCCCTTTCCCGCTTGTCCTTTGAGAAGCCTTGGGACACCAGAGTGAGAGCAGGATGAAAGGAACCAAATGGGCCACGCAGACACTGCCTGCTTTGAGCCCCAGACATTTTCCTCTTGGATTTATCCTTCTGTATCTATTTTTGTCTCTTTTTCTTTATTTAAAATAAAGTCACTTTATTATGGTATAATTAACATACCAGAAAATGCACCCGGGTAAAGCATTCACTTGATAAGTTTTGACAAACACAAACACCCATGAAACCAGGCAATAGTCAAGAGAGTGAACAGACCCACCACCTTCAAGAGCCCTCCAAATCTCTTTGTAATCTGCCCCCACCCCTGGCAAAGCTGGCCTGCTTTCTGTCACCACAGATTACTTTGCAGTTTCTGGAAATTCATAGACATGGAATTATACAGCCTATACTTTTTAAAAAATGTATTCAGATATAATGAAATTCACTTGTTTTAACTGTATGTACTCATCAGGGCTCTCCAGAGAGGTAGAACCAATCTGTGTCTGTGTGTGTGTGTGTCTATGTGTGTAGAAAATGAAAGAGTGAGAGTGAGAGAGAGAGAGAGAGAGAGAGAGAGTCAGAAACTGGCTTAAAGAACTGACTCACACAATTGTCTGAAATATGTGGGTACCAGCAGGTTGGAGACTCACACAGGAAATGAACAGTCAGAAGGCAGAATTTCTTTCCCTGGAAACCTCAGTTTTTGCTCTTCAGACCTTCCACTGATTGGATGAGGCCCATCTACATCACTGAGCACTATCCCCTCCACCCAAACCCAACTGATCACAATATTCACCACGTCTAAAAACTACTTCCCGAGCAACACCCAGACCAGCGCTGGATTAAGTCACTGCAGCATGGCCTAGCCAAACTGGTACACAAAACTAAACATCACAGTGCACAACTCAATGGCTTTAATCTGTACTAAAGCTGTGCCGCTGTCACCACCACCCAGTTTTGGAGGAGTCCCATTGCCCCGAGGCCTCCGACTCTTTCTCCCTAGAATTTCTCTAAGTGTTTTTTTCTGACACTGCAATCATCAAGGCTGACTATGGTCTAATTCGTCAACTCTTCCAACCTTAACAAACTGTAGCAAGGCTTTCCTGAGTCACTGACTATCTGTTATTTATCAGTATTAGAATTGAAAAAGAATTTCTAACAAGGTCCAATTCCTCGATTCACAGTTGAGGACACTGAGCTCCACTGACAAATATCGAGCTCTGCTCTGTGTTAGCTGTATTCACAGGAGTCTTCTCATCTCACTCTTACCCTAAACCAACAGGGTGAGGAAGTGTTGACCCAGTCCATGAAAAAAAAAAAAAAAACTAGTCTCAGAGAGGCGAGGGGCTGACACAGTCAGCCTAGCTAAGATTTGCAAAGAGTCACATTGATTGTGTGTTAGATGTGGTTTGGGGGTGTCCCCCAGACATGCAGGAAGCTTGGTTCCCAGTGTGGCAGTGTTGGGAGGAGATAAACCCTGGGAGAGGCAGGGCCTCGGATGAAGGAATTAAGGTGCTGGTAGAGTCACCTTTGGAAGCAATTAATGTAGTTCTTGCAAGACCTTGGTTAGTTTCTACAAGAATTAGTTGTTGTAAAAAGAGCAAAAGAGCAAGCCTGGTTCCTGAGTCTCTCTAGCTTCCTGGCCCACCTCTTCCTGTCCCATCTCTTCCGCACACACTCCCACCATCATGGTGCCACCCTGAGGTAGGACTGCCTGACCTTGAAATCTCAGCCTCCAAAACCATGAACTAAATAAACTCCTTAGCTCTAGAAAGTCCCCAGCCTCGGAGTGTTGGTGATAGCGAGAGACAATGGACTAACCCATGCTTCTCGGTCCTTGCACTGCCCAGCTGCCTGCTTGAAACATCACTTGCACTATGTGCTTTCAAGAGCCTGATCCAGGATCGTATGCACACTAGGAGACCTTGCAATGGTGAAGCGAGCTTGGCTGAACACAAGGAGCTTGGCTGAGTGTGAGAATCCCAGGCAGGTTCACCTGGCATTTGTACTTGTGTTTGAGACCAAACAGTACAAAAAGGCAGGAGGATCTGTGTGGTTGTCTTTGTTGCCATTGTTGGAATCCTTGGTTAGAAAACTAGGCTAGAGCATGCTGAGGAAAGCCTCCTACCCAGACTTACTCCCTCTCGCCTTTCTCTTGCCAACACAGCTCTCCAATTGGCAGAGAGCAGCCCTTCGCTTCAGCGGCGAGGGACCTGGAGCATTTTGCCTAAGGCTCCGTGTCTCCTTTGCTCCTCCTGCACCTCCTCCAGCTGCTCTCTCTTCCACGCTGATGAATGTCAAGGTGAGGCACCACGTTCTGCTGTCATCTCCCGGGTGTGGGTGCCATCAATCATGTCTCCCGAGTTCCCACAGAGGAACAGCCCCCTCTCTACTCCTTGCATTAAAATATGTCCTACAGGATGGAATCCTGGTGCTGCTTCCTGGATCACTTTGAATTCTCCTTCCTGTGCCTCCAACCTCCAAGAATTTCCTGAACAGAACTTTTCTTCAGTATAGTACCCAGGAAATCCTTCTGTTCTTTGATTGAACAAAAAGAAACCAAAACAAAACAAAAACAGCAAAAACAGTAAAACGAGAAGAAAAAAATTGGAAAATAGTATGGGAATGACCCATGCAAACTCTCACAGGCTTACAAAATAGGGACCAAGAGCCAGTAAAATAGAATATAGAAGGAAAAGTTAGCCTGATGGACTTTGGATAACCTTATCTACCATTGATATACTGACCTTGCCAATTTTTTAGTGCTTATTGTACATACAGAGATGTCTTTTTGGTTTTCCTGAAAAGTCTCCCAGAAGAGCCAGTGGACTTATAAGCTCACCTCTTGCACATTCAGTGAATTCAGAGAAGAGATGAATTCTTGAGCCTCCACTCACAAGTACAGCTTTTAAGGACAGTGGCATTAAGAATTGGTTGCTTTAAGTTCTCAAAGATACTAAAGTGAAGGCACTAGAGTATCACTTAGAAGGTGACTTCTGTAGCTTAAGCCAAAGAAATTTATATCCTTCAGAATACCCAGGACAGCTGTGATTTCAGACATACTTACATTTGTCAAGTCACAAGTTCTGATTGTTGGCTCACAAAATATGGTCACCTTGGCTACAGGTGAGCCTGAACTATGTGAGGTTATTGTAGTAACTAATTTTTCTTGGATGGTGTCAAACATGACTGAATTGTACCAAACGGTACACCACATGACTCACATTACTGAGATGATACAGTGCAGTTACCAGGTGGTTCTGCTAATAATTAGAAACACATTTCTATATTTCATAAGACCAAGGAAAGGAAAACATCACCAGGAAAATGTTACATGTGGGGACAATTATTCAAAGGCCCTTGGCTGGGATTTGTGGATATGAACATAATTCAGAGGCAAAAATGAAATGCCAGAATAATACATGGAGATTTCTTTTATTGAATCAGAATTACAGAATACAGAAATTAATATTTAGCCAAGTGTTCATTATTCAAGGAATGATGACCCAATCTGTAGATTGCCAAGCCGTTTCCTCCCTTTTCTAATTCCTATATTTCAGTGCCTCTCAAATTTGAGAAATATATTAGGAAATTGAGAATTTAGAATTAATTTAAGAATAAGAAAAAAATCTTTAAAGGCCCTCAATGTTCCTTAAAGTTTTACTAAAGCTGTATTAAAAACTGCACAAAAGTAAAATTTAAGATGAAATTCTTGTGTTTTTACATATGTTTCTTTTGAAGAAAGTAATTCACAAAGTAAAAGTGAAACCACTAAATCAATATATTCAACAGTAACAACATGAATTATAGCGATGTTTCATGTTGCTTTGCCCAAACAACATGGGAATGTGAAGGCTCCCAGGGTGACCAAAAGAAGAGGACGCCCGAATATTGGAGCTCAGAGTTGGAGAGCCATAATTCCCTCCGCCTCCATAGTACATTATATTCCTGGCTCAAGGACTTACAAATCGTAGCTTGAGGAACTTTTCTTTTGTCTGTGTGCATTTGATTTT
This sequence comes from Dasyprocta punctata, assembly GCA_004363535.1. Lineage (NCBI taxonomy): Eukaryota > Metazoa > Chordata > Mammalia > Rodentia > Dasyproctidae > Dasyprocta > Dasyprocta punctata. Next base: position 3,747 of record RJWM01007287.1, on the reverse strand, counting down.
CTTCCTGTATTTCTGTATCCCAAGATTTACCAGGGAAAGGAGACAATGTGGAACCAAAATGGATCAGATATCCTTCTTGTTGGTTAAAAGTGGTTGCCGAAAGAAATTTAAGGTTATTTGTCGATTTCAGTTAGATCAACACTGGGCCTCCTTTTACTGTTTTCTTATTGCCAAGGACATTAAAGGATTACGACCTGTTCAAGAATGCTTAGCTACTGCAGAAGACTGACTGTATCATGGCAGGCAGACACCTGTCTTTTCCAAAGACTCCCACACTGATTTCCAGGTGACAGGAACACATCTATTAGGACTTCCTTACCTTGTAAGTGGATCCACTTGAAGGAGCAGCCAGTTCACGTATTGTGATGTAAATGGTGCTGTTCCACACTCAGCACAAACACCGACTAATTAATAAACCTCTTTTCAGTACTGCCAGGGAGGAAAGAGTGATGGGTGGCTTTCCAAGCAAACACATGCTAATTTTTATCCCAGGCTAAGGAAGAAGAAACCAAAACATATAGAGCTAAACACTTGCTGTGTCTGCCACTTTGACATTCATTATTTTTATTTAAGCCTCACACCATCTTGGCAGGAAAAGAATCTTGGCATCATGGTCCTCTTATCTCCAGTTTTATACATGGGGAAATTAAAGCTGGCAAAGATAATTTTCTGATATTCATGCAGTGTTAATGTGAGATGGAGGTGGATTAGAACTCAGGTCTCTCTGGCTTGGATTGCTCACACCCACTCAGTACAAAGAATTGAAATGTACCATTTCCACTGTACTAGTCATTACTGTTGTCAAAAACATTATTAATATTTAATGACCATAACATTTCTTATTTTTGTAGCCCCAATCTGTGAAGCACCCCTAATTCTAGGCAACTATTATATTCTTGCTCAGTTCAGAAATGGTAAATATTTTGATTTGATACGAGAAGTCATTTCAGTCTCATCCCTGTCTTAAAAGCAGTTTTTTATGGGTTCAAACTCTTGGACTTGCAAAAATCTGGAATTGAAAACAATGTCTGCTTTGTCCTCAAAAGTCATAGCCATGACGCACCAGATGTTCTAGTCTATGATAAAAACATTCTTTTTAACTTTTAATTGAAGAAAACATGGACTGCTGTTAGGACACATCTTTTATTCTTTTTTATGATCGTTTACAAAGAACTGGACCGTGGCTTTTGCATGTATTACACCCTGCCAAGCACAGTGAAGAACAGAGAACTAGTCGCTGGGCATAGCACCGATCATTCTACTATAATTTTCACTGGATCAAAGGGAAGCCCAGGACAAACAATGGCCCCATTGATAGTCACTCATCTGTCCACGGTCCGACTGGAGGATGTCCGGAGCCCCGACTGCTTCCCTTCTCAGCACCTGTTGGACAGGCAGGCAGCTGTGGCCATTGAGACGGAGCTGCGAATCAACTGTTTCTTTAGAGATGCTGGACCAGAGAATTCTGATTCCACTGCTCATTCTATCCTTGCACTGGCAAGTGGGGATTCAAAGTCAAACCCACAGGACACCAAAAGCACGTGTTGAAACTGTTGTTGAGTGCGCTGAGCCTTTATCATATGTAAGAATTTTACATGTTCACTCAATTGTTCAGTTTTTATTCAGTGCCTGCTCATGGCAAGTACAATTGTATGTGCTGGGAATACAGCAGTGATTATGGTACAGTATTATATTCCCTGTTATATTTAATCCTCATTGAGTTTATGTTTTCTGGGGTACCTACGTTTTTTGTCATTTAATCCTACTAATTACGTGTGTGTAGTTATCTTATGTATACTTGTTTGGTATTCGAGATGACTAAGACTCAAAGCAGTGATTTATTCAAGATTACATAGCTAAGGATAGTGGGTCTTGAATTTAAACCCAGATCTCTGAATCGTAGCTACTTCCATTTTATCACACTGCCTTCTCCTCATAAGATTTATTTAACAAATAAGGGTTTGTTGTTCAAAGTAGAATCTGCTTAAGGGGAATTACCGAAGTTCTGCTGATAGTGTTGTGGTTCCTGTGTCATTGAACAGATTTTCTGAGTCAGGCAATGATCCCTGTTTGTGTATTATTCGTTATTACAAATTTCTGCAGAACAATCACTTTTATTTGTTGTTTTGGAAATTATTTGTATCTTATTATTTATATTGGACAAAATCCAGAGGAGAAAGTGAAGGGTGTAATCATTGAATTGGACCACAGGGCCAGCCGTCAAACACAAGCTGGAAGACTGGAAGTAAGCTGGTACGTGGTGACAAAATGAAGGAACTCACAGTGCTATGCAGCCCTCTCTTCTTGTGAATTATGGCATAAAATGCCGTCACAGTACTTTTTCCACCAGTTCCTTCCTAGAATCACTCACAAGACGGGGAGAGTAATGAGAAATAGAACTTTGAATTCCACTTTTGATGAAACTAGAAAAACGAGTTACCCAAATTCAACTGTCAGAGAAGAGGATGGTGGTTCTGGGAAAGTCAGGAGGTTGTAAGGACTGGAGATCGATCAGCAGTTGCTAGAGACAGACCTGACAAATAGCTTGTCCAAGAGAAGCTCACTTGAATCAGATGAATATTATCCAAATGTATCAAAATATGAACTATATACCTATACTACGAGTGGGGAGGAAAACAAAAGGAAAATAAATGAGAGGTGCCAAATACCAGAGGAAAACGTAATAAATATGAATGATAGAGACTAGAGATGGAACTAGAGTCTTTGGCAAGAGAGCAATGGAGAACATACTTCAATATCAATGAAAGAAAAGAGTCCAGAGATAAAAGACTTGAACCTACACATTGAAAAGGAAGGCTGGATACTGGGGCAGAGCGAGGGAAGGTGGGAGAGAATGACACAGAACAACAGTGGGGTATCCTGGTGACATTAGTGGGCTGTGGCTCTAAAGAAAGACATATTTGGGTGGGCAAACAAGAATACCAAATCACTTACCAGTAGAGTGATCATAGGATAATCCCAGTTCACATCTGTTTCCCAAGCACCATTATTTATTGTACCCCTTTCTTACTCTCAAAACTGGCATGAGTCACACAATAAATTAGAGTTGCTTTCCTTATATGAGCAGAAGGAAAACATGAGAAAGATAGACACGGCTTCCAATACCTCCGTGGCTACATGAACACTAGAAGATAGTGAAACAAATCAAACAACCAAACCCCCAGAAATTTTACACTCAGCCAAAGGGACACTCAAGTAGAAATAGAGCAATCTTAAAAAAAAAATACGAATAAACCAAAGAGTATAACTCTCCTTAGTCATTCTTGAATAAACTCATGGAAGACAATGTTCAGTTAACTAAGAAAGGAAAGAAGAAACCATAGCAGAACTTTAAATAAGTTTCAGATCATCACCTCTTTTCATTACTCCCAATTTGGTCACATTTTATTCCTTGCTTCAGTTCATGATATCACAAAATCCGACAGTCTAACTAGAAAATTGAGAATTGCCAGTCACCCCGTCCTCCATTCCTATGTCTAACTAAGTCTATCAGAGTATAGAGATGTCTGTCATACTCTCCCTCTCCTTTCCACCTCTTAACTCCAAGTCGTGACTTGGGAGTGAGACATTCTTATCTGGACTTTTGCCATAGTCTCCTAATAGCAAGAGCAATTTTAAAACATGGAATGATGAGCATGACACTGATGTGGACCACTCAGAATGGAAGCTCTCCATCAGCACACTGGTGCTTGTCCACTATCTTTTGACCCTTGTATAACTGCTCTC